>JAPKLW010000392.1:145210-317779 GCA_026898455.1 Plectranthus barbatus | reverse complement strand
TTCACAAACTACGAAGGGAAAGGGAAAATAATTCAATTAATCAAAACATGCATACATTGATAGTTCGAAACCCTAGAATCTGAGGAAGAGATTAGTTACACATATTCAAGGTAATATTCATCATAGAAAGATAAAACCTGAATTGCATAAAAACTTGGGTTGGAATGTCTTCCCACAAAACTTTGTCTTCAAACATAAACCCTAGAACTCTTGGAATCTCTAAAAATCTGAAATATGGAATGAGGAATGATAAAAAGATGATAAGGTTCTCTGAAAATCGACATTATTAGGATATTTATAGAGGTGGGGGTGTATCCTATCAAATCTAGGGCTAAAGATATGAATAAATCCGATTTTTATCAGATTTCCGCCCCAGCAGACATGCACGCGTCGACCGCTTCTGATTCACGTCGACCGAGTCTCCATTTCATGCTTCGTCGACCGCTTCCAATTGGCCACGGTCGAAGCAGCTTTTCGCCCTCCTGCGCGGTCTCACGGTTTTGGCCATAACTTTCTCATCCGAACTCAAATTGACCCGATTCCAGTTGCGTTGGAAAGCTAACTCAAAGATCTTTCAAATGATATGCTCTATTAGCTCAGATTCCAACTGTGAAAGAAGTTGTGACTGTTTCTTTGAACATCTACTGCTCTTGGAATGGGTTTCCATTGAATTTAGGCCTAAAACCCTGCATAAACATCAAAACGCGCATAATACCACCTAATATAGACTCATGCACATAATATATATATAAACTCAATAAAACTACATAAATTAGTATAAAAATAATATAGATAAGTGAGTCAAATAACGAGCTTATCAGTCGCTTAGGACCTAGATCCTAGTTTTTCCTTGCGTCTCTTGTATCTGTGTTCTACATAGCTCAGGTAAAGACGAGAAGTATCCGATGACGAATCACGCTCTTCCAAAGTACAATAAGGATGGATTTGAAACATGGAAAAAGAAGGCCATGATCCAGCTGCAGAGCATACATCCAGAGATGAGGGACATTCTAACAGTCGGTCCTATAGAAATCATGAAAGTCAACATTGCGCCCCCTGGACCCGCTGGTGGCCAACCCAGACCTGAGATGGTGAACAAACCCTACGAGGAATGGACTCTTGAAGACAAAAAGAGAGGCCAGCTGGAGTTTATTGCCATAAAACTAATCATGGAATGTCTACCTCCGCTAATGTCCAATAAAGCTCTTGACTTCAATACCGCAAAAGAGATGTGGGATTATGTGTGCGAAGTCTCTCAGGAAACGGAACAAATGAAGCGAAACAAGCTACAAGTCGCTGTGGACAAGTACGAATCCTTCGCCATGATTCCAGGAGAAACCATTCAGGAGATGGAAGAAAGGTTCAACACTATCATCGCAGAACTCAAAAATGTTGGCAAGACATATGACAAAGGGGAAATGAATAACAAGATTATATTCAAGCTTTACCCCAGGAGTGATTGGTTTGTCAAGATGACAAGCATGAGTGAAAAAGATCTCAACAATATGTCGACCGATGAAGTTTTCTCTCAACTAAAGTCGCATGAATTCATCATTCAGCAGTCAAAGAAAAACAAAGCTGCTGTTATACATCCGAACTCCACAAGCGTTGGAACTCAAGAAGACGTAGCCTATTTTATCAAAAAGGATGGAAACAAATGGAAATCTCCGAGGAAACCTTTCTATAATCAAGAAAAGTCCACACCTGCATCTGCAACACCGTTCAAGGAGACTTCATCAATTTCTACTATCAACAATGAAGATCAAAAGATAGGCGAGCTGGAAGAACAGATGAAAAAGATACAGAAGATGATTCTGGAAGCAAAAGCCGAAAAGGAAGCAAAAGCGAACGTGATGCAGCACCCTACTGAAAAAAGGATAAGAACATGTTTTGAATGCAAGTCTCCTGATCACTTGAAGCATGATTGTCCAAAAGTGAGTCCTGAGGAAAGAGAACGTCTGCGTCAGAGATTTGAAAGACGAGCAGTGTGAGCTGTGACAAAGGCGTTGCTAACACGGACAGAAGTTCCAGATATCCCTGACAACGAAGAGGAATATTACCCCACTGACGAGGAAGAAGAAGCCCTAATGGTCTTTATGGCAAAAATCGTTGAAGATGGTGAATCATCCGCCGATGCTGAGCAACCCTTCGAATCGGCCCTAGCAGTCGACAGTCAGGAGGTAACACCTATAACGAATACTTCATGCTCAGCACACACATCTGAATCAGAGGATTTCTTCCTAGATTCTGAGGAAGATTATCTTACCAAACTTTCTTTAGAACTCTCTAAGGTATACACCTTGAAAGATGCTATTGTGAAAGATAATTCTTCACTCAAATAGAAAGTCTTAAGTCTGACCAATGAAGTCGAAAGACTAAGGTTTGATAGTGAGGAACTATCAAGACTTAGAACTGAATCTTCTGAACTCCTTGAAAATTTGAAAAATCTTGAAAAGGAAAATATGCTTTTGAAAAACAAAGCCAATGAGAAGTGTGTCTGCGCATATATGACTAGTCAGGATATTTTGAATAACCTGATAAGCCAACAGAGACGTCACGGTGACCGATCTGGAATTGGGCATAGTTGCAATGACAAAGATGAAACTTCGAGGCAAAAGGAAAATATCATCTTTGTTTCTGGCGGAAAAATACTTGATGATAGTAAAGAGAAGGATAAATTAGTTGCTGAATCCTCAAATGCTAAGCCGATCGCTCAGCAGAATATCAAACAATCTGCTGAACCCAAGCAGAGTGTCAAGCACTATGCGAGACCTCAGCAAAAGGTCAAGCAAAATGTAAGATTTCAGCAGAGGATCATAAAAGATGCTGAACTTCAGCAAAACTCACAATTGAGGTCTGCTAAGCGAAACTATTCATCAAACTCAAGGACAAAGGCTGAGCATCATGTTTCAAATGCCAGGAAGCCAAATCCTGTCCTTTCTCAGGAAAGACACATTGAGGGTCACTCAATGAAATCCCAATACTATAAATACATACCGCATAGGAGAAACACCTATGTGAGACCCAAGTCCAGATATGTGTATCATCAAAGGACGATGAAGGGAAAGGAGCACATCGCACAACCACATACACATGCACACCAAAAAGTTGAGAAAGTTAGCAAAATGAATCTCGAAGAAAAATCTTTGAAGATCATCAAAATGTGGGTTCCAAAAGGAACAATGACCCAAGCTAATCCACCAGGACCCGACTCAAAATGGGGACCTAAATCAACTTAATTGTTCTTGCAGGACCAGGATTCAAGTGCGAAGACATCAGGCATGTCAAACGAGTGGATCCTAGACAGTGGTTGTTCTGCGCATATGACGGGAGATGAAGAATTATTCTCGGATATTCAAAAATCATATGGCCCATCTGTGGTGTTTGGAGACAACAACAAAGGAAGAGTACTTGGCAGAGGATGCATAGAGCGGAACGGACTAAGAATTGTTAATGTTGCTCTCGTATCCAATCTCAAACACAACCTGCTAAGCATAAGCCAACTATGCGAAAACGGGTACACAGTATCTTTCATTCATTCGGGATGTTCTATAGCTGACAATGTAACAGGAGAAGTAAAGCTTCGAGGAATTCGGAAAGGTGGACTTTATGTGGTTGATTGGCAGAGTGGTCAACAACACTCATGATTTCTAGCACTAAACAAAGAGGAAACCACTTGGTTATGGCATAAGAGGTTAAATCATTTAAATTTCAAAACCATCAACCATATTGCTAGAAATGAACTTGTCACAGGTTTACCTCAAAACATCACGTTTCGTAAGGAAGGCATCTGCAAGGCATGCCAACAAGGAAAGCAGACCAAAGCCTCATTCCATTCCAACCCAGAAAAGAACACCTCAAGCAAAATTCTAGAGTTATTACACATGGATCTATTCGGACCAGTCACTCCACCCTCTGTAAGTAAAAAAATATATACTCTTGTGGTAGTTGTTGATTATTCCAGGTACACATGAGTTCGCTTACTGAAAACCAAAGATGAGGTTAAGATCACTCTACCAGAGCTAATCCTAAAGGAACAAAATAGTAAAGAAGTTACGGTGAAGAGGATTCGATCTGATAATGGAACGAAATTCTGCAACGACATTCTCATGGATTTTTGCGGAGAAGCCGATATAAATCATGAGAGATCCATTGCTAGGACCCCACAGCAGAACGGTCTAGCAGAAAGAAGGAATCGAACCCTGAAAGAAGCAGTGCGATCCATGCTAGCCGATGCTGACTTACCTGCTAAATTTGGGGCGAAGCAGTGATGACTGCATGCTATACGCAGAACAGGAGCTCTATCAACGAACGATTCAACAAAACTCCTTATGAAGTATATAACAGTCGTAAGCCTAATTTAGATTATTTACGTGCTTTTGGTGCAACATGTTATATCCATAACAACTGGAAGTCAAAACTTAACACTTTTTTGCCTAAGTCGGATGAGGGTGTACTTCTCGAATACGGTCACCCCACTCACAAAGGTTATAGAGTGTTAAATAAGACTACCGGAATTGTGGAAATAACATGCAATGTTATTTTTGATGAATCTACTTTAGTGCGCAGAGCCATCCATGAGACAAAGGATGACAATCATGAGACTAATGATGTGAATGGTCAATCAATCTTGAATTACCTTGAACACTTACGATTTGACCCTACTAAGTCTATGAATGAATGTAATCCTGTTCCGACGAGTCCAGCAGATCAGGCCAGTGATGCTAACGATCATGCTGAGGCCAATCCCCAAAAGGAAATCTTTAATCTGCCAGATGATTCAGACGAGGAAACCTCCAATCCTACCCCTATTGCTGAGGAAATCAATGCTACTGAAAATCTTGGCAGAAGAGCTGCTGAGATACCAGCTGCTGAGATACCAGCTGCTGAGATGCGAACTACTGAGAACCCCGCTGAAAGAGAAGGTCCAGACTATGACGTTCCTATAGCAGAAGTCCCGGTTGCTGAAGCCATTCCTGATGCTGAAGATCAAACTCACAACGCACGAGATGCTGAGAATGAAGCAGACAATGCAGAACACACAAATAATCTAGAAAGAGAAAGAATTGCTGAAGAAAAAATCAAACCAGCATGGCTGCGTGCACACCCACTCGAAAATGTTCTTGGAGATATCAATGATCCAGTTGTGACCAGACAAGGATCTGCAATGTTTTCATGCTATCTATCAAGTGAAGAACCAACTAAAGTTGAGGATGCACTACGTGATCCAGACTGGGTAAACGCTATGCAAGAGGAGCTTGTTGAATTCTCTCGTAACCATGTATGGGATCTGGTGGATAGACCAAAACATCAGAATGTCATAGGCACCAAATGGGTATTCAAGAACAAGAAGAACGAATCAGACTTGGTGATAAGAAATAAAGCACGCCTTGTAGCCAAAGGATACAGACAGTGTGAAGGCATTGACTATGATGAGACATTCGCTCCTGTAGCCAGATTGGAAGCAATCAAATTATTTCTTGCTTATGCAGCACATCATGAATTCTCGGTCATGCAAATGGACGTCAAAAGTACATTTCTTAATGGCGAACTCAAGGAGGAGGTCTACGTTGAGTAGCCCCCAGGTTTTGAAAATGGAAATCAGGTCTATAAACTAAGAAAAACCTTGTATGGACTGAAGCAAGCACCTCGAGCTTGGTATGGAACTTTATCTAAGTTTCTACTCGACAATGGCTTCAAAAAAGGGAAGGATTGATCAAACACTCTTTCGCATTAAGGACGAAGGAAGTATTCTACTTGTGCAAATCTACGTTGATGGCATCATCTTTGGCTCGAAGAATCAAGCTCTCTGTGACAAATTCTCCAAGCTATAATTTTCAAATGACTATGATGGGAAGAATGTCCTATTTTCTTAGACTTCAAGTTCAACAATCAAATGAAGGAATTTTCATTCATCAAAAGAAATGCACGCGAGATCTAATTGCTAAATACTGTCCAGAGAAATCCAAGAGCTTACGGATCCCCATCAGCAATGCGTGTATAGCAGATCTAGAAAAGGAAGGAGAAGCAGTGAATCCTACCTTATATTGAGGAATCATCGGATCTCTGCTATATCTTACAGCCAGCAGACCCGATATATCATATGCTGTGGGACTATGTGCCAGATATCAATCCCAACCGAATAGAATGCATCTAGACACAACAAGGCGAATCATCCGTTATTTAAAATGCACAAAAGGCTTAGGAATTTGGTATCCTAGATCCGACAGTCTAGCCCTGAGTGGATATTCAGATTCTGATTTTGGAGGATGCAAAATCGACAGGAAAAGCACCAGTGGTACATGTCAATTCCTTGGTCATAAATTGATCAGCTGGTTCAGCAAAAAGCAGCACTCGGTAGCAACCTCAACCACCGAAGCAGAGTATGTAGCAGCTGCTAGCTGTTGTCAGCAGATTCTGTGGATTCGACAACAACTCCAAGATTATGACATCTCTCCTGAATGCGTACCAATCTACTGTGATAACAATAGTGCTATGTGCATCACAAAGAATCCAGTTCATCATTCCAGGAAAAAACACATTGACATCCTACATCATTTTATCCGTGATCATCAAGAAAAGAAGGATATTGATATTCAGCGAATATGCACTGAGGATCAAATAGCAGACATCTTCACTAAGCCCCTTGCTGAGGCAAGATTCAAAGAATTATGCATCAAATTGGGTATGATGGAACTAGATATTGCTGCGGATGAATGAGATACTACTCTCATTCTTTCTGGTTTACTTGGATTTTATTATATTACTTTCAGCATATTATGGGAAGACTTTACTATATGCAGTCTGCTAAGCTAATGGCGAATGACGGATATGCCCCTATCAACCTTCAGCAGATAAATTATTTCTGCTCAGCAAACTATGAAGGAATGAAGATAATATTTATATTTTGCCCTGAAGAAACATCAGAAGATCGACATATTCATATATTTATCACCAAAAGAGGAACATGCCTTGAAGCAGATATTCATTACAAAAGGAGGACATTACACTAACAACCAAACAAAAGAGGAAATACAAGATCTCCTACGGAATACATTCAGAAAGGCGACACTGGCTTATAAGGATAGAAATCAGCCCCTTGAAGGTTCGATGGACCGTCAGCGATTTCTGGAAAATACTTCTCCATCAACCAGCTGAGCTGCATTCCATTCCGCAGAGGCACGAACGGATGAAGCTTGGCAGCTTCCCAGACATTCTTGAAGAAGTATCCAGCCCAGTCAACGGAAGCAGCATCATCCATGGCCATCATCACCTGCCAAACAGACCTTGAGAAACAGAGGTCATAGGGCTCCTCTCCAAGCAGGATTTCAAGGGCAATACGGAACATGACCCAATATGATGTCTTGAGGCCAGAAGCAGGAATGTTCGGGCTGAAATCAAAATGAGGAGAATGACGCCATTTCTCCCATGCCAGCCATTCTGGAGCCACCTCCTCTGCAAGATAGTCCTCCACAGAAAACGGACCTCGAGGAAGCCCGAAATTAACTGCAAAGGTGTCCGGAGTCCAATGGACAAGCTTATTGTGGAACACTCCATAGATTGAGTTTTGTTCCACACGACACTCGCTGAGGAAATCCCTCAACACTTCCTCTTGAAAACGGTGAGGGGTAGCACACACAAATTGCGAAAGACCCCCCCACTGCAACGTACATATGATCTTCACTGCCACATCACAATCATCTATGTAATACCTATCCAGACCTGGCTCATCCAGGACCAGATTGCGTCTGATATCTATGGTTCGTGGAGGAGAGTCCATGAGTGAAGAAAGAGACCTGACTTTCTTGAAGGAGAAGAAGATTGAAAGTTTGAATCAGGAAAGAAGGGAAGTTGAGATGTTTGGATAATCTCAAACTGAGGTATTTATAGAGGATTTCCCATTTATGACGCGAAGAAAGAGAAAAAATCTGTTTGAAGATCGCAATGATTCATCTCTTGGAATACAAAACGTCGCCAATAAAGGGATCGACGTGTATGCATGGGAAGTCAAATCATTTTTTTTCCAGCAATAGTGAGAAGGAGTATTGAAAAGTTCGAGGATCTAATCATCACACTTTTTCAAATAAGAAGTTCTCAGCAGATCTTCAGAAGTTGCTGAAAATTAGAATGCTGAGAAGAACGATCCTCTATCAGCATACTTGAACGGATGCTAGTTCTGGAACAGCAACATATCCGAAATCGAGGCGGGATGACTCAAAATTCAAACTTGATGGGACCCGGTAAGGTGCAATTAATGTATACAAACGGCGGCATCAACTGAGGAGACGCCACGTCAGAGGCACTTGAGTGTCTCTCGGAGCATAGGAAGCTATATGAAAAGATGCGTTTATTCTGAATTGTCGTTCTAACACTTCGCAGACTTTCCCTCAACCGTTGGATCTCACATTCAAAATTAACCCTACCTTTGCTCTGATCACTGTTCATTTTCTTCTCACCCTTCGAAAATCAGAGCAATATCCCCAAATTCTAAAGTCTCCGTGTTATTTGAAAAATTACTCCAGATTATCCATCACAGACATGGCCATAGATCCCACAGCCTCATCATCCCAGAAAACGACCTGTCAGAACCTTCGCTCTGAATCTAATAAACCACCTCCCTTCAATTTTCCACCAAATTCTGGAGAACCCTTACATATGCGGCATGCACCGGGGTTTACTGGGATTCTAAAGAAAGAAGATGTTGATGATTCGATATCGTATGGACAGCTTGTTATGATGGCTTGGAAGAAATCCCAAGCCGGCCACTCAAAGGAGCAGAGGCGTTTGGCTCAAATCATGAAGGATCGCATTCTGTATAAACGTCTTGCTGCTGAACATATCCCAGACTGGATAATGGACATCCTCGATAGCAAATAGGTAACTCAATACTTATCCGCTGAACCCATGCATTTTCATCCGCATATGGTCTCTGAATTTTATGCCAGAGCAGTCATGAGTGAAGATGGAAAATCTTTTAAAACTTATGTTTATGGAAGTATCATTGAAGTAAGTGCCGAAGTTCTTGCTAAAACTTTTGGTCTTCGGAATAAGGGGGAACATATATCTCATTACAAAGTAACGGATTATGATGAGATGGAAAAACGTTGGAATTTATGGAAGAAGAATGAAGTAATGAAGGATAGGAAAGGTCATGAGATCACATTCCGGGCTGCCACACCCATTAACACCCTACAGGATGACTTTAAAATTCTAGCCGAATTGGTAATCAAGATGTTCCAATGCGACGCCGGATCATACTCTGAACTTTCTGCTAAGAAATATGCAGTAATGATGGCCCTCACAGACAAAGTGAAGGGAAATTGGGCTGAGTTTTTCTTCGAACGTTGGGCAGAGCATGCCAAGAAGAACGACCACATGTCTGTGGATGGAACGTTTTCATCAAATGTTAATTTTGGGTTGAAAATAAGCAAGTTTTTGGAATTGGTCATGCCTTCAACGAAAATTGATCAAGGAGTGAAGTTGCTCTCTACTGATTTCATTCCAATCACACGAAAAGCTGCCAATCCTCTTGATTACAAGAAGCCAAAGAAGCTGACTGGTAAATCCAATGTGGATGCGGATAAACCTACTTCAGATGAGGAAGTAGACGAACGTTCCTTAGGGGAACAAATATTGCAAACAGCGACACCTATCTCTGCTGAGGAAATAGCAGTATTAACTCAGAACGCTGAAACGGATCAGTGCTTTAAGCAGCTTGATGATATTGTAGCTCTCGGAGACATACCAACCGAACAGATTGAGGAAATTATGGACCAAAAGGCCGCACTCCAGCAGCCACTCGTGATTGGTCAACTTGTTGTTCCAATTTCATCTGAACAGCAAAAGGAGATAGCTCCCACTAAGAACAGAAGGTCTAACCGTCAGCGCCTATGCAAAACTGCTGAGCTAGCCGCTGTCACTACTGAAAAAGTACCTGATTCACCTCTCTCATCTAAATGTTTTGATGAACGTTTGAAAGGTGTACGAGAAGCAAAGAGAAAATGTGCAGAACAACTAAAGGCACAGGAAACAAAGGAATACATGAAGGAGGTGGATAGAATCACATTCGAAGGAAGGGATCTGAACTTTGAAAGGGTAAAAAGATCTCATCTAGAAAGAGAAAATCAAAAGGAGAATGCTAGTCAAATACCCGTTGCGGAAGCTGCTGAAGAGTCAAGCAGAGCAGCAAAGAAAGGGAAGACAATAATAGACCCTTCTCTGACAGAAAAAGAGATGGATAACCCTATTGCAGTCAGCAACCCTACCAATATTACAACTGCAGCAGACGGCATGTCTGATAAAGAGCTAGATACGCTGATTCAATCTGGCGCTTTCAATGCCACAGAACACTCCAAAGGCAAATCGGTTCAATATCGCGAACCCACTGCTACATCTTATCAAAGCAGTAGCTCAGAGGAGGACGCGCCACGAATAGAGACAAGTGATATAGGTCCCAGAGATAAGGATGCAGGGCCATCAGAAATATCTAAGGAAGGCGCATATACGAACATGCCTACTGCAGAGCATGTTGCTAAGGAAAACACTGCTGAAGAAGTCCACACTACTGAGGCGACAACAGTCGATGCTAGTGATGATGATCAAGCAGAAGAGGCAACAGAAGAAGAAATCTCCTCTGCTGGATTTCTGGATGCTTCCACCTGTTCTTCAGGATCTGACTCTGAGGGGGAATCTCTCGAGGTATTTGATGCCAAAACTCTACGCAAATACCCCACTTTGCGGACGGAACAACTGAGGATTCCATTTGACGGTTTACCTGGCAAACTCTTTCGCTCACGAAGAGTAGCACAGTGGTGTGCTGCTGTCTCTATTAATGAAGATATGAATGCTGATCTCCGAGATTGGAGTGATGAAATCTTAGCCTTCGTAGAGCAAGAAGTAAATAGGGATATTGCAGGAGTCTTTTATGTTGAGATTCATGAAGACACAGAGGAAGGCAAAGTGCTTGGTAGTCAACTTTGACGATGGAAAACTTATGACTACATCCTGCATGAACTCTGTTTTGAGGAAAGGATGATTATTATCGCTAGAAAAGGTCTTAATTTCTGGCGTACCGAAGAAATGTGGGCAAATGAATGGATGGATCATCCCTCCTGCACGAAACGATATACTGATCAACAAGTAATTGCTCGATTGCAAGCCATCCGTGCCCACAAGAAGTTTCTTCCATCTCAGACCCTGCCCAGATCACAGTTTGCTCCAGATAAGAAGTCCTTGGCGCACATGGAACTAACCAAACGACAAAGGGCTGCAATGAATGCTTATCGGAAGCGGAAAGCTGCTTATGAGGAGAAGTTGCGAGTTAGAAGTCTCGAACTAGTCGCGCTCGAAGAAGAAAAAGAAAAGGAGGCCAGGAGACAAGACTATCTCAAAATTATTAACTTTAAAAAAGAATACACTCGAGCCGCAACCTCACTTCAAGTCTCTGAAACTCAAGGTTCTGACTCAAATCTCGATCAGAATATAGTGAGTGAGTCCATGGAAGTAGATACCAATGTGGTTCTTGATGTTGCCACACAAAGTGTTGAAATAGCAGCTCAAGCATCTGCAATTGCTACAGTGGAAAGAGAAGATGGTGAAGCTACTACATTAGCAAGCGGTACTGGAATAGTTGTCTCTGAAAGTCCCATTGCCGCCGACCCAGTCCAAGTAAGCTTCCAATCTCTTGTCAACATACTTCATAACGCCCTACATCAACGCGATATCCAGCAAGCCAGATTCAATGAAGAGGTCCTGAAAGAGGTTGCTGATGTCCGAGGAGCAATCTCTGGAGTGAAAACCTCTGTTTCAGAGGTTCAGCAACAAGTTGGTCAAGTCGCTACCAAGATCACACATGTCGAAGAAACCGTTTCTACAGTGCAAACAAATGTGATGACTCTCCGCGTCGATCTTGACGCACACAAGTCCTTCTCCACTTCTTTTTTGGATGCTCTCAAAGAGGGGGAGGAAAGAAGGATTGCTGAACAAGCAAGGATAAAAGCAGAGGAAGCTGAGCTAATGTGGAAAGAAAAAGAATTTGAACGTACAATGATGGAACGGAGAATGAAGTTAGATGAACAACAGAGAGAAGACCAACGAGCACATATTGAACAGATGGAGAAACTAATGGCCATGACGATGAAGAAAGTTGAATCTCTTGAGAAGCCAAAACCTCCACCAGATGCTCAGAACTAAGGTCAAAGGTCACTCTCTACACTTTTTAATCATTTTTTTCATGATTCTGAATTCTGTTTTTCGAATATGAACAATAGTTGAAATACACTCTCTGTGTACTCAACGAAGGATGTTTAAATGGTTGCTGAATGCTTTATTTGTAATATTTCTTTTTAACTTCTAAGCTAAGTCTCAGCAATCCCTAATAACCTTTGATCGCACCAAAAAGGGGGAAATTGTTGGGAAAATATTCATGAATTACCCTTAGGAGCTTATTGTAAAAGGTTTTGTTGGATCAAACCTTAGTAGATGGTCGATCATTGTTGAACGTTAGCATAACTTAGCAACTTATGTAATGTCCTGTATAGGGTAAACACTGAGTTGTAATAGAATAGGCTACTTGGAAGTATCTCAACAAACATCACAGAATGCTAAGGAGTCAGCATTTGACAAACACATCCTAAGCTGCTAGAGACACTAGCGAACCAAAGTCAGAGTAGCAGACAAAGCGTTTGCTGCGCATTGAGTCCAGAAGTATGCTGAAAGAAAACCAGCATCCCGTACCAGCAGAAGCTCAGCAAAGCAAACCTGAACAACTGCTACACCGCCATTCTGACCAACACGCGACAATTAGCCATGTCAGAAATAGGACGGAAAAGCCTGTCTAAAAGCAGAAAAGTTGGTAAATAGCTACCTGCTTTAAGGAGAAAGATATGTTGTGTCTAAACGGATCTGCCGACTCAAACTTCGAGGACACAGCTATAAAAGGAAAGTCAAAGGAAGATGCAGGAGCTGCTCACTCTCTAACCAAAACTCGATATACGAAAGATTCCAAAAAGCAAAAAGGCAAGAGAGCAGTCCAGTTGAAAGGTTCAATCCAGAGATATTCAAAGACCTTCAACATTCAGAGTGTCTCACTACGTCTGACATTCTTCTGAGTGATTCTTGAATTGATTCAAGAATCTTCAATCATTGGGATCACTTTCTTTTTAAGGAAAGCATCCAGCAGTCGATTTCTTGTGAAGAAATTGATTAAGGCGGGCATTGAAGCCGAGAACTCACGATAGTTTGGAGGGAACTCTAAACTCTTCCAAGTGAGTGGTGAAAGCGAGTTTTACGAAGGTGCACCCTTGACTCAGCCGGAGCCACACCAGGAAAGTCCGGGGTATCGGAAGATAGCCATAAAGCAGACAGACCTACCGACGACTGATTGCTTTACAGGAAAGGCAACTCTTTGTACACCGTATACTTTCTAGTAAAATTCTTAGCGATTCGGCTAAGGAGTGGACGTAGATCATTTGATCGAACCACTATAAATTGTGTGTTGTCTTGTTGTTACTGCTTTTCCGAGCCATTATGTTTTAAAACCTAGTGACCAAGTTGCTAGTGTATAACTGAAAAGGGTAACCTAAGTAAACTTTAACTAAAATAGAGTTGAGAATAATCTGAATACAAGTAAACGCAAGCTATTCCGCTGCACTTCGTGTAAGTACTTTATTGTAACCACGACGACTCTGATCATAAGGGACCAACACCACGTGTATAGCTGCTCTCGAGAAGGAAGGAGAAGATGTGAATCCTACTCTATACAGAGGTATTATTGGTTCACTAGCTAAGCGGATTGTGCGTTACCTCAAATGCACAGAAGGTCTGGGGATTTGGTATCCAAGGTCCGACAGTCTAGCACTGAGTGGATATTCGGATTCAGACTTTGGAGGATGTAAAATCGACAGAAAAAGCACCAGTGGCACTTGCCAATTTCTCGGTCATAAACTCATCAGCTGGTTTAACAAAAAGCAGCACTCTGTTGCTACATCTACTACGGAAGCAGAGTATGTAGCAGCTGCTAGCTGTTGTTCGCAAATTTTATGGATAAGGCAACAATTACAAGATTATGGGATTCCTCCTGAATGCGTGCCAATTTACTGCGACAACAACAGTGCTATGTGCATAACGAAGAATCCAGTCCATCATTCGAGAACTAAGCATATTGATATTCATCACCACTTCATCCGAGATCATCAAGAAAAGAAGGACATTGATGTTCGATATATATGCACTGAAGATCAGATAGCTGACATCTTTACAAAACCGCTAGCAGAAAGCAAATTCAAGGAGTTATGCATTAAGTTGGGTCTTATGGAATTGCATAATGCTGATGAATGAGATGTTATTCTCACTATCTATGGACTTCTTGGATTTATGGAGAAAGTGATAAAATCACATATCTAATTATGTGTACTTGCTGCTAAGCATATTTACTGAGGAAAAGTCTTCTAAGTTCACAGCAGAGATGGAGATTTCGTGTCAAATGGTCAGCAGAGATAATGGATCTGCTAAGCATATGACCCAAGGCGAAGATCAATTATTCGTGAATCTTAACATTTTAATGTGTTATTAATGTGTGGAGGAGTTATTCTAAATCTATTTGGTTGATCTGCTGAAGTTTATGAAGATTATGCTGACACGTGGAAAATGCAGAAGACAAGATCACCGCATGAAAAGAAAATATATTTTCATTAATGTACAAAGAGGAAAACATTAATTACATTAAAAAGGAGGGTTACAACGAATTCAGTAAGGAGGCAGAGGCTTAAAGGGATAGAAATCTCTTCCCCTAAGATTAGAGGGACCAAGAGCGAGGTCTTGGAAGCTCTGCTCCAGCAGCCAACTTAGCTGCATCCCATAAGGGAAAGGCTGATTTGGATAGTTTTGCACGCACCTCCGCACGCCCTGGAAGACGGTGGCTGCCCAATCTACCTCCGCCCTATTGTCGAAGGCCATCATTGCCTTCCATATCTCCCAAGTAAAGGTCATATCATCAGGATCGTCGCCGACGATCATGCCGCTGATAATGTGAAAAATGACCCTGTATGGGGTCTGAAGGCCATATGCGGAAGGAGTGGGAGAGAATTCGAACAGAGGAGAGTCCCTCCATTTCTCCCATGCCGTCCACTCTGAAGCCGCCTCCCTCCCAAGATAGTACATTACAGACAACGGACCCTGGGGAAGGCCGAAGTCCGAAGTGAACGACTCAGGCGTCCACTTGATCAATTGTTCCCGGAAGATGCCATAGATAGCATCCCCCTTAGAATCGCATGATCGGAGGAAGTGCCGCAAGTGAGTCCTCTGGAAACTGTGAGGAGTGACGCAGACAAATTTTCCAAGGCCATTATGATGAATACTGGACATTACTGTCTCAGCCACCATGTAATTCGCCTCATACTCAGTATACAGGCCAGACTCACAAAGGACTTGATTCCTTGGCACGTAAAGTGTGGAAGAAGGATCCATATTTTCAGAAGAGAGAGCTATCTTTTTTTTTAGAGCAAAGAGAAGAAGACAGAGTAGAGAAATGCCAAAAGTTATACCAAGATTGTCCTAAGACGTGCTACTTATAAGTCCATTTGAATCCTGTTCACCAATTAATGGACGGGACGTATTCTTTTGGAGGATCACATCGGATCATCATTTCTCTCAGAATTCGAACAATCACACAGAGAGAGCAATCGTCACATAAAGTGCATGTCTAATCGGAAATAGAAGTGCTCAAGTATGAACAGAAGATGAAGAGTCATGAATACTTTATTCGAAAATATTGGATACAAAGACTTTCTATACTGAGTGGGATTTCTTAGCAGTCTACAATCATTATTCGCTGCTAGGGTTTCTCGCTGATGAGACCTCCCACTTATTGCTAAGTGTTTGACTGCTGATCTTCGCCACTCAGACGCGAGATGATTTTGAATTTCAAGAGAGGTGCATTTATTGCGCGCAAACGGCGGCGATGAATCAGGACGTGCCACGCCATCAGTACTCGAGTTCGTGGAAACGTGAATATCCACACGACATGACACTTTAAATCGAGCCGTCAATTGCATTTGAAAAAGGAGTAACCCCAACCGTTGAATTTTTTACAAGTAAGACTTACACTCTTCTAAATCGATTTACCTTACTTTTAAAAAAAAAATCCCAATCCCTAGCTTTCTGAAATTTACACACTGTCCTCAAACTCTCTCAAAATCCTTATTCGAAATTCAAAATCCACATCCATGGCTACCAATCCTGAGTCTCCTCCCACCGAAAATCCAGAATCTAGTACTTCTACACCTTTATTTCAACCACCCACCTTCATATTCCCACCTATTACGGGTTCACCGCTGCATGAGCGACATGCACCAGGGTTCACTGGGATAGTGAAGAAGGAAGATATTGATGAATCGATTCCTTATGGTCAACTAGTAGTTATAGCCCGGAAGAAGGAGTTGTTCGGCCACTCAAACGAACAGAGGCGTCTAGCCCAGATCATGAAGGACAGGATTCTCTACATGCCTCTTGCTGCTACTCACATCCCAGAATGGATCATGAAGATCCTTGACTCTGAATTACTGGTAAAATACCTATCCGTTGAACCTGATCACTTACATCCTCACATGGTTTCTAAATTCTACGCTAGGGCTGTGATGAATGATGACCATAAATCGTTCAAAACCTCCGTTTATGGCAATATTGTAGAAGTAAGCGCCGAACTCCTTTCGAGGACCTTTGGGCTTCGAAATTATGGGGAAAGAATCTCTTAGTATAAGGTGCACGATGTGGCTGAGATGGAGAGGCGCTGGAATCTATGGAAAAAGCCTGGGGAGTTAAAGGACAAAAAGGGGCAGATTATCTCCTTTAGGGTTGCTACCCCTATTAACACTCTGACGAATGGTTACAAGATTCTTGCTGAGATGGTGATTAAGATGTTCCAGTGTTGTGCTGGTTCATATTCAGAGCTATCTGCTAAGAAGTATGTTGTTATGATGGCATTGAATGACAACATCAAAGGCAATTGGGCTGAGTTTTTCTTCGAGCGATGGGTTGAGCATGCTCGAAAAAATGACCACATGGCCATAGATGGGACGTTCTCATCTAATGTTAATTTTGGCCTGAAGATCACCAAATATCTAAAAATGTTGTTTACACACAAAGGGATTGATCGAGGCGTGAAGCTTCCACCCACAGATTTCATCCCGGTGACAAGGAAGGAGGCCAAACCATTAAGTTTCAAACAACCTCGTAAGCTGACTGGAAATCAACTCTACTTCAGACAAACCTACATCTCCTGAGGAAATAGATGAAAGAAGTAACGGAGGATAGCTTTGCTGTGGCCGGTCCGAAAGTTCACCGCCTACCGCAAGTGTTAGGCGATTCCTTGTACTTCGTATACTTTCTTAGTGAAATTCTTAGCGCTTCGGCTAAGGAGTGGACGTAGATCTGTTTGGATCAAACCACTATAAATATTGTGTTCTTTTACTGTTTTATCACTTACAGTTTTAAGTTAGATTTGAAACCTAGCAATCATACTGCTAGTGTATATCTGTGAAGAAATCTTAATCATACCTTGAGCTTAAACAATCTTTAAGAACATAAGTGCAAGTGAAGTTTACTTATTCCGCTGCATTTCGTGTTTCTGTTTGAACAAGACGACTCTGATAAATCAGGACCAACATATAGTTGTTTGAGCAACTTGAAAACAGGGTTTGGTTTTGAATTTAAAGATGACAAAACAAAAATTTAAAAGTTTTGAAAACAGAAATTAAAAATACAGATTCTAGGGTAGATAATCAAATCATCAACATGCAAAATTCATCAACTCAGCAATGGGGAAGAAATTAGATAAAATTTCGTGTTTGGAAATTAAATCCTAGATTACTAATGAGTGACTATCTCCTCTCGGTCTCAAGAACACAACATTAATCAATCCCAATAATTATCAGATTTTAATCCTACAATTTATTCATCCGTTTGAGACAGAAAACAATTGTAATTAATTTCCTCTTCCTATCACCAATTTTTACCTCTCGGTCCTTCAATTGATTACTACAAACCTAGATTAAATTCATCTCTCGATATTTCTTTAAACCTATATTCGATTAATTAAACTCAGGAAATTAAACCATGCTATTGAGTTGAATCATTTAAACATGCATCAAGATTTAATTATCAAAGCCCTAGAACCTGCTAGGGTTTCTAACCACAAATCATGGATAGAACAAAAGAAAACATATTATTAAAGAGCAAAATTGAACTTACAAAAAATAGGAACCTTGAAAAACTCCAAGTCTTCAATTCTCTAAGTCTAAAATATTTGAATGGGGAAAAGGACTCTTATTTTCGAGTTTTACAAGTGTATTTATAGAGGAATAAATATATCTCAATAAGGTATTAGACTAAAATAAAAGATATCCAAATCTGGCGTGATTCTCAATCTTCGTCCTCGGTGTCGGTCAACAGCCAGGGTGTTGATCGACACATGAGTCATGTGTTGAGCCCCGCGTGTTCTCTCTGTCGGTCAACATCTGACCTCGTGTTGGTCGACAAAAAGGTAATTGCTCGAGTTTTCGGCTTGTCTTCCGTGTCGGTCGACATCCCGTGTGTCGACCGATACAGAGGCTTCATCATCTTGGCTTCTTTCATCAGTTAATCACTTTTTAGCCCAAAAACCTGCAAAAACTCACATTGGCAAGCATAACATCCTCTATAATATACTTATGCACAAAAATAACTAAACTAATCATAATGTAACTAAATTAATGGAGAAAAAATATAGCTAAGTGAGTATAAATATGAGCTTATCAGACCACTACAAGAAAGATCGGTGTTTGCCCCCGCTAGTTGCGCAAGCCAATCAACTCCCACTCCCTCTCACCGATCCACCCACACATCTTGGCGTTCCCCCAGGTACACCGCCACGTGCAGAGCTGTGTTTTCCTGCTCGTTCTGGATTCTCAGGGCTTCCCATCATATTTTTCACGAGCAACTTCACCACCATGGTTTGGGCGTCCGAGATGGCCATGTGCAGCGCGGTGTTTCCGGACCTGGTGATGGTGGCTGTCTGAGCCTCTAGGTTTTAAGACTGAAAAACATTGTTAGGAATATTGTTAGGCATATTAAACCCCTCAGTGTCAATGATTTATAATTATGTTTTTGTATGTTTTGGTGCATCAAAGCACTAGCAACTCAGTATCGAGTCAAATGTAAAAGTCCTGTATAGGGAATATATACTCGAGTTGTAATAGAACTAGAAAAGAAAAAGAATCAAGAATGCTGAAGGAATCAACAGACTTGATGATTGCTAAAGAGTGATGAAGAAGACAACAAGGCTAGCAATATGAAGGAATGCTACAAGAATGTTGAAGAAGTAACTCCAGCAGAACTTGAAGATCTTAGCATAGACTGCTGAGATGCCAGCCGTATGCAAATAGCCAGCAAACGACCATCAGCACCCAAGAGAAACATTGGAGTCGTAAATCAAAAGGATCCAAATTACAAGGAAACCCGATGAATCATAGAATAGAACAATCATCAGATACAAAGGAGGTTTCAGATATAAACAAAAAGATCCGTTCTGATAGAGACGACTACAAATAGAAGCTACGCCAATCAGAGACGAGGAGACTGGAAGAGTCTCTGTCCACTGTAGAAAAAGATAGAACGCAGATAGGCGTGCAATGCATTTGAGTCTAACGGATAAGATTCAAATAGCCTTTTGAATCTTCACCTATAAATAGGTGTCATCCTGATTTGATTCAAAGGTTCGTGAATTTCTACTTACAGAGATAACAAGAGAAGATCAAATCACTCTCTACACTACGCAAACTCATCCGAGCTAGTACTTGATTGAAGCTTTCCAACAAGCTATCATATCTGAAGCTCGAGACCTGCGAAGTTAAGCTTCCAAGGTTATTTTGGGATTCTTTCTACTCTGGAAAGAATCTAGCAGTCACGATTGCTCTGCAAGCATGATTCTTACGGGCAATGCCAACACAAGGATTGGTTCTGGGAAGAACTATAAAACTCCCAACAGTCGACGTACGAGGAGAAGAGAGGTTTGTCCTCACTCTACGGAGCGACAAAGGTTGAAGATTGAAGACCGAGGTGCTTGAAGGTGCGCACTGACCAGACGGAGGAGCTACTCAACGTAAGAGATCAGGCCTGACCTCGTACTCAATCTTTTAGTGAATTTTCAGTCGGAGGACTGAAGAGTGGACGTAGAATAGTTGTTCGAACCACTATAAATCCTTGTGTCTCATTTACTGCTTTTATTCGTTGTCGTGTAGCTGTGCATATTTGAAACTCAACACATCAAGTGTTGTAGTATAAACTACAAATTAACTTAACAAATATTCGAGACTAAACATATTTGATAAACACTTGCTAAGTCGAGATCTTAGTAAGATAAGTGCAAGATCGTATTAATACTTCTGTTGTATATAAAACACTCTGATCGGGGACCAACAAGTGGTATCAGAGCAGTTGGTCTTTATAGACTAGCTGCTTCTGAGTTGCTTAGGAATAGATCCACATTTTCCTTGCATATCTGTGTTTCTGCGTTTAGCTCAGGTTCAAAGCAATGGCGAACAATGCGAAGTTTGCAAAGTTCACTCCAGAATCCTACTCTACCTGGAAAAAGAGGTCCTTGATCACGCTGATGAACATCCATCCTGAGATGAAGCAAGTGATTGAAAAAGGACCAATCAAAATCCAAAAGGTAAAGACAAGGGTTGGAGATGACGTAGCAGGACCAACCGAAATGGTGAACAAGCCATTTGAAGAATGGACTCCAGAAGAATGAGTTTGTGGCCAACTGGATTACGTAGCCCTGAATTTAGTATTAGGTGCCTTGTCACCTACTCTAATGGCTGTAGCGTTGGAGTACGAGAATGCCAAAGAAATGTGGGATTTTCTTGGCACTCTAAGTACGAAAACAGATCAAATGAAGAGAAACAAACTACAACAATGGGTAGACAGGTATGAATCTTTTCAATTGATTCCAGGTGAAACCATCAAGGACATGGATGTCAGATTCAACACCACTGTAGCTGAGTTAAAGAATTTGGGAAGAACGTACGAGCTTCCCGACATGAACTCAAAGATTCTTTCAAGACTACCAAAGGAGGACTAGTTTGTCAAAGTGACCAGTCTGAAGGAGAAAGATCTGTCAGCAATCAGTACCAAAGAGGTGTTTGCTCAACTTAAGGCGCATGAATGGGACATCAGGCAAATCAACAAAAATGAAGTTGTTTGTGCTGCAGTAACCATTGAAGAACCAATTGAGGATGCTGCATTCTTCGTGAAGAGAGACGGACAGAAGTGGAAAACTAAGAAGTCATTTCACTCAGATCGACCAGCTCAATCTAGTTCAACAAAAGAGATTCCTTCCACAAGTGGATCTCAAGTCGAAGAAGCAGAAAGCTCGGTCAGTGAACTGGAAGAACATATGAAGAAACTACAAAAGCTGTTGCTGAAAGCCAAAGGAAAGAAGGAAGATTCTCAGCAAAGTCAACCAGCAGACAAAAGAAATGTCAAGAAAGCGCCAAGAACATGCTACGAATGTAATTTCCTCGATCACCTGAAGTTTGAATGCCCTCGAGTAGATCTAGAGGAAAGGGAAAGATTGAGGAAACTGTTCGAAAGGCGAGCATCAAAGGCTATCACTAAAACTTTACTGACAAGGACGGAACTACCAGACATCCCTGAATATGACGAGGAAAATTATTCATCAGAGGATGAAGAGGATGTTCTCATGGTGTTCATGGCTGATATAAATGAAGAACAAACAGAAGAATTGGCTCTAGCTGTCACAGGAAACCAGGTAACAAACTCTATTTTGTCAACTGCCTCTACTTTTGATAATATGCATGATACTGTTGATTCATATTACTCGAAATCAAATGAGATAATTGTAGAATTTTTGCTGAAAGAATTTTCAAAAGTTCATGCATTAAAATATATTTTAGTAAAAGAAAATTCCTCTCTGAAATCTCAGCTTTATACCTTGACCAGTGAAATTGAGAAATCTAGTTCAGTAGACGAGGAACTTATAAAATTAAAAATAGAATTCTTCTCCTTGAATGAAAATTTTAGTATTTTAAAACAGGAGAATGAAACTTTGAAAAGTGAAAATTCCGTGCAAACTACCTGTCAATGTAAATTTTCAAAAAGCACAAGAGACTTGCATGAAATTCTAAGTGTCCAAAGAAGTTCGAAGAACTTCGCTGGAATAGGATTTGATGAAGAAATATCATGTGATGCTGAATCAAGTAAGACAAAGAAAATTATCTTTGTCCCAGCAACTGGGAAGATTCAGCAATCTGCTAGGAAAGACAAGAGGGAAAATTCTAAGATAATTGCTCAGCAGAAATGTTGGCAAACTAGTATCCTTCAGCTGACTACTCAGCAAAGACTAAATTACTTATCTGCTGAGAAAAGGCCAGCAATGTCAGGGTATGTAACCCAACAGACTATTCCATCTGCTATGAAGGATCATACTAATCCTAGCAAGGCTAAGCAATCTGCTGAGATTGCAAGGAAGCCAGCATACACTCCAAGTAGAAGGAACACCTACTTGACGCCAGAGTCTAAATCAAAACAATTTCAAAAGACAGTGATGGATCGTCTCACCACTACACATTCCTATGCTGATTCAAGACATTACTCCAATAGGAACCTAAGGGTAGTAAAATGTGATGACAGGCAAAATGTCAAAATCACGAAGGTCTGGATTCTCAAAGGAATGATCCAGAGAACTAATCCTGCAGGACCCATAATTAATCGGGTACCAAAAATGTAACTTCTTTGTTTTGCAGGAACAGGGTCCAGGACGAAGAACTTCAAAAGATCTTAAAGAATGGATCCTAGACAGTGGATGCTCAGATCATATGATAGGAGACGAAGAGATCTTCACAGAACTCCACAAGATCAGAGGACCTTCAGTCTCATTTGGTGACAACTCAAAGACTAGAGTAATCAGAAGAGGGTTCATCGAGCATAATGGAATGTGAATAATCAACATGGCCCTCGTCGACAGTCTCAAGCACAATCTACTGAGCATCAGCCAGCTAAGTGAAAATGGATATATTGTTTCTATCTTTGATATAGGTTGTGAGATTGCTGATAAGGCCACTGGAGAAGTAAAGCTTAGAGGAATCAAGAAGGAGGACTCTATGTTGCTGATTGGGAAAGTGGCCAGCAAGCATCATGATTCATAGCATTCAGCAAGGAAGAGACAAAGTGGCTATAGCACAAAAGGCTAACGTATCTAAACTTTAAAACTATCAATTATATTGCCAAGAATAACAATGTTGCAGGAATACCTAATGAAACTTTCAAGAAGGAAGGAATATGCAGAGCCTGTCAACAAGGAAAACAAGCCAAATCATCCTTCAGATCCAATCCGAAAAAGGCCACATCAAACAGAATCCTTGAGCTGTTGCACATGGATTTACTCGGCCCAGTGACTCCACCCACTGTAGGTAATAAACAATATACCTTGGTTGTTATTGATGACTATTCCAGGTACACTTGGGTGAGACTACTCAAAAGCAAGGACAAAGTGAAGATTGTCCTGCCGGAGCTGATACTTCGAGTACAGAACGACAAAGAGCTCATAATGAAAATGATAAGATCCAATAATGGTACAAAATTCTGCAACGGAGCATTAATGGACTTCTGTGCCAACGCTGGGGTAAGATATGAAAGGTCCACTGCAAGAACACCTCAGCAGAGCAGTTTGACAGAAAGAAGAAACATGACTCTTAAAGAAGTTGTGCGAACAATGCTTGTGGATACAGATTTGAGTCAAAGATATTGGGGAGAAGCTGCAATGAATGCTTGCTACACGCAAAATCGAAGTGGATTGAATCTTCGCTTCAACTAGACTCCCTACGAAATATATCATGTTCGTAAGCCTTCCTTAGCTCATCTTCGTGCTTTTGGTTCACCATGTTATATCCATAATAATGGGAAGTCGAAGTTAAGTACCTTTTCTCCCAAAGCTGATGAAGGAGTGTTCCTAGGATACAAATATCCATCTCACAAGGAATATAGGGTGCTTAACAAGACAATCAAGCCTGTGGAAATAACATGCAATGTTATTTTTGATGAAGCTACTTTAGTGCGCAGGACCATGAGAAGTCAAAGAGATGAGACTCATGAAACCAATGATGTCAATGGAACTTTGGGCTCGAATACTTCCGAAGCTGAACCGATTGATCCGACTAGGTTAATGAGTGAATCATCATCTCTACTGGAGATCTTGACTGATTAGCCAATAGTCAAGATGTCCTGTGATGCAGATGGTAATGTTGAGGCCAACCTAAATTCTCTTAAAGAGCTTACATGTCAAAGGGGAACTCAAGGAGAGGAAGTCAATCAACGAGATAGAGATATTGCTGAGAATCCCCAAAATGGCGAGAGAATTACTGAAGATAACTCTGCTGAACATAACTAGGAAGAGAATGCTGGAAATAGGAGTACTACATCAGCAAACCCGAATCTATCATACGATATTCTAGAAGACAGTCATTCAGCATAAGACACTCCAACAAGTGTAGCAGACAGCTTGGAAAATCTACAGCTTGTTGATGTACCAGTCTCAGAAGAACCTATCGGAATGTCCAGCAATCAAATCATTCCAGTAGAAGAACTGCAAATACCAAAATGGCTACGCAGAGATCATCCCACTGAAGCAATCTTAGGAGATCTTACAGATCCAATCTGAACCAGACACAACGCCTTGCTAACCTGCTTCATATCATAGGATTAGCCTACCAGAGTAGCAGTCACACTTAAATTAGTTGATTGGATCAATACGATGCAGGAGGAATTATCAGAGTTCACCAGGAATCACATATGGGATCTTGTCGATCGACTGACACATTAATTAGTTATAGGAACCAAATGGGTATTCAAGAATAAGCGACATAAAAATGGACTCGTCGTTTGCAACAAAGCCAGAATCGTTGCTAAAGGATATGCACAGTGCGAAGGATGCACAATGCAAAGGAATAAACTTCGAAAAAACCTTTGCTCCGGTAGCTCGACTGGAAGCAATCAGGTTATTTCTAGCATATGCTGCCCATCATGGTTTTACCGTCTTTCAGATGGACGTCAAGAGGGCATTCCTGAATGGTGAATTAAAGGAGGAAGTCTACGAGGAGCAACCTCCAGGGTTCGAGCGCGGAAACAAGGTGTACAGATTAAAGAAATATCTCTATGGTCTGAAACAAGCCCCAAGAGCTTGGTATGAGACGCTATCATAGTTTTTGCTGAAGAATGGATTCAGGAAAGCGAAGATTGACATGACGTTATTCTTGATCAAAGATGCTGAAGACATTTTGCTCGTCCAAATCTATGTGGATGACATCATATTTGGATCAAGAAATCTAACTCTCTATGAGAAGTTTGCTCGACTTATGCAAACTAACTTCCAGATGAGTATGATAGGAAAGATGTCATATTTTCTAGGTCTGTAAGTTCAGCAATCCAGTGATGGGATCTTCTTCCACCAGAAGAAGTACACCAAGGATCTCATCAGCAAGTTCTGCCAGGAGAAGACGAAGACATTGCGGATTCCCATGAGCATAGCATGTCAAATATCAATGGATGAAGAAGGCGAATCCGTGGATCCCACAACATATAGAGGAATAATTGGCTCCCTTCTATATCTAACGGCCAACAGATCAGACATTTTGTATGATGTAGACGTACGTGCTAGATATCTAGCAAATCCAAAGAAATTGCACATGGAGTACACACGAAGGATTGTCAGATATCTGAAAGGAACAAAATTGTTAGGAATTTGGTATCCTAGAGTAGATGATCTCACAATCGTAGGATATTTAGACTCAGATTTTGGAGGATGCCGAATTGATTGGAAAAGTACGAGTGGGACATGCTAATTCTTTGGTCACAAGCTAATAAGCTGGTTCAGCAAGAAGCAACATTCTATAGCAACATCCACAACAGAAGCAGAGTATGTAGCTGCAGCAAGCTATTGTACGCAAGTGTTGTGGATCAAGCAACAACTTCAGGACTATGAAGTCAGCACTGGTTGCGCTCCTATATACCGCGACAACACTGCGATGTGCATCACAAAGAATCCAGTACATCATTCCAGGATGAAGCACATCGATATCAGACATCACTTCATTTGAGACCATGTTGAGAAAAATGATATCTCAGTTGATTACATCAGAACAGAAGATGAGCTAGCTGATATATTCACCAAACCTCTATCAAAAAACCGATTTAAGGAGCTTTGCCTCAAGCTCGGTCTATTGGAATTAGACGAGGTTATGGAAGAATGAGTCCCAGCTCTCATTCCGTTCTTGGTTTTCTCAAGTATTGGAATTCTATAGCTGTTTGGATTTCCTGGAGACGATGCGGAATAAGAGTGAGTCCAAGCTCATGCTCTTCATGAAAATACTGAAATATCTACAGACGGTTGCTGAGTCCCAGCTCTCAGCAATCTAGATGTTCAAATTTGAATATTGATTTCAGCATATTGAGTCAGGAGATTGCTGAGTCCCAGCTCTCAGCAGAAGAAAAGGACTACTGAATCAATTTCGGGAAACTGATCAAATAAAGGAATAAATATTGGGATACTACCGATGTATTAATTAAGATCATCATCAATGATGAAGCGACGATAGATATTCACTATCATTACCAAAGATTTCATTCAAGGCTGGAGATGATTCAGTTCTGAAAATGGCGGCCACGTGGAAAATCATTGCAAAATAGTCGGTTCCCAAAGCAAACGAAGTGATTGGTTGAATAATTCTCTAGGAGGGGTTACGTCTATTTATGGAGAATCTGTCTTTCTTAGGAGATCCATATTCCAAAAACCTCAAAAACCTAGATCTACCATATGCCCTTCATTCCCTTCTCTTGAAGCACTGTTGCTCGAGGAAACCAGAAATGTCGTCCTTTACCATTTCACCAAAATACCTTCAAAATGGGTTCAAGCAACGTGACTTGGAAGTCTCTAAATTGAGAGGAAGAGTCGTAATCTTCACAGAGATCCTATCTAAGAAGATTCTCTCGATTATTGGTTCACCATGGATGATGAGCTTTCTGATATTAGAACCGAATGGAGATAGATGGTCCATTCTATCATGCCATGACAACTTTCTCCTTAGAGATACATAAGCTTGTCAGGTGGGTCTGAGGATGGATATTCCTTAGTCACTAGGAATAGGAAAGCCCTCTTGGTGCCAGTCAAATAAGGCATCCAAAGGACTCATTCAATTTCTCCCCATATCTTCTTCCAGGATCAAGATTCAGAAATGAAGAAGAAGAAGAAATGGAGGAAAGACCTTCAGATGGAGTAGATGCAACACAAATCATATACTCAGCAACTGAAGAGCAAAAAAAAACTCGTGAGTGGTGCTAGTGATACTCACCATACAAAATGTATGGATGCCAATATGGCACTCGGAGCTAGAAGATTTGAAGCATGCGAACAAAGGGCACTGACCTGAGCAGATGGTGAGATTTACTAGCGTCAGACAACCTTTCAAAGGCAGCTAGATAGTCCGCACGAAGAAGAAGAGTTATCCACCAAGCAGAAAAGAAGATGATGAATTGCTTGTGGATATCTCTCAGCCAACATGACATTGCTGCACAAGTGGGATGACTTGCAGCAATGAGCTCTGGAAAAGACAAAGAAAGAGAAGATCTAGCAAGGCGTTATTAGGAGCAGTCTGAAGATAAATTGATCATTGAAAACTTGTAGTGTTATGCTAAACGAAGTGTAACTCTTATAAATCAATGATATCAATAAAATGCTCGTTTTGATGGCAATACTCTGTTGTCTCAAACAATATAACTGCCTAAATCAAAATGCTAGATCATTACACTTGTTAGGTATGGAAAATTGTAGGTATGAATGTAGAAATCCCTCTTTAAATTGATGTTTTGATGTGTCAAAACCATATACCAAAGTTTAGACCTTAGAGTTATTACCTCATGTAATTCTTGTATAGGATGATCGAGTTGTAATAGTCTAGGAGAAGAAAACTGTCAAAAACCGTGGAACAATTTTTGAAGAGGAAGCTGTCCAGATGAGAAAATTGTCAAGGATAATGGATGAGGAAAACTATGCAGAGTAACAGACGCGAAAAACTGTGCAGACAATTTTTCAACTATCGAGAGGCGCTCACAGTTTCAGACCAGGTCAGTTTCACGTCAAAGGAACATGTGAAAAGCAAGATGCCGATCAGTCATAAAAGAACATTAAAGAGTCAATGATAAGAGACGAAGATACACTCAGTTATGACTAGAGTAAAACGTTGTTCGACATCTGACACAACAAGTACAAACTGCTCCTGCAAAAAGCATGGCAGTGATTCAGAAAAGGTAGAGGAGCAGGTCTACTTTACAGAGAATGATGGACACTGATTGGACATCCTTCGAAATGTCTCTACCGGCTATTTTCAAATCTCCAACTATAAATAGCAGGAGGATCAGAGACAAACATATCCAATCGAGCACTTAAAAACCTTGTCGTCACTCTGCCGAATTTAAAACTCAAAGTATTAAAAGCATTTTAGCAAGAAGGCATTAACTCCATGGTTCATTTATTGAACACGAGGTATTATTGCTTAAGGAATCTTCAGAGATTCACCGTGTGACCTTGTGTACATGAGGATTAAGTATTTCGACTCAATCTACTTTCTTGGTGTTATTACTTTTCAAGTAAGAACATAGCAACCTGAGTCTCTAAGGAGAAGAAGGTTCTCAAGGGCAACTGCCAACCAGCGTACGTTCTAGGAAGAACTCAACCATCCACCCACCGGAGAAGGGGAAGGGAGGTTTGTCCAAAATCCATTTCCGACGACTGCCAGTTCTGAGAATTCTTCAAGGTGCTACCTGGCTTTGAGGAACTGAAGAAGGAGTGAAGAACAACAGCCTGAGCGAGTGATCCATTCTGCTGTGGACGGTGGTCTCTACAGCATTTGGCTATAGATCGTGAGGATTGTATCTTCATTACTTAGTGAATTTCCGGATTGATTTCCGAAGAGTGGATGTAGGACTTAAGGCTCCGAACCACTATAAATATTCTGCATCATTTAAAGTTTCATTTACTTTACGCACCATACAATTCTCAATTGTGTTTTGAAACCTTCAACACTTCTCTGAAAGTGTTGAAGTGTATAACTGTTGACTGCATATAACTGTAAATTGGTTACCTAAATTGCTGGCTAACACAAACTATCATTTTAAAACTAAGTCGTAAGTTTGAATCTGAACTGCCTGCTGATAACTCTTGTAAAAGAGTTATATTCTCTTGATTTTAGTTCATTTTGGAGAGCATTTCATTTTTGTTGAGTCGAATAAATGTTGTTTTAGTCTATTATTTAAGTGTTAATGCAGCATTTTAGACTAAATAATGTGGTTTTTGGAGGATTTGGAGTGAAAATGCCGTGCAGAAAATTTCCCTGTTCTGAAGCTTGTGCTAGAGCAAAGAAAAAGATGTTATAGCATTGCGAGCTGGGTAAGTTCCTAGTCAACTAAGGTCAAAGCAGCAGATGACATGGAAAAATTCATTTAGCTGAGCTGGGAAGTGCGAAAAAGCTGAATTTCACCCACTTTCTCCAAGGACAGTTTGGGAATTTCAAATTGGGCCTTCGTTGGACTTGAGATCAAAATCGGGCTGGGAAATCAGCAATTGGGCTGCAAATTAGGGTTTCTGGCCCAAAATAGCAGCCAAACCCTAATTTTCAAGTGTTGCGGGCTGCCTTCGGGCTGTCGGGCCTGAGCTACGGCCTGGGCAACCAACAAACCCTAGCTACCACCTTTCAGCAGCCCAGCTTCCAACCGCCTTTCCGGCGCCGCCACCGCCAGAGTTCGCACCCCTGCAATCGCCGCCGACCGCGCCCGCGTCCCTGCCACCTCTAGTCACAGTCGCTGGTAATAGCAGCAGCCTTGCAGCTGCTGCAACTCACCACCACGCGACTGTGCGTGGCCCTGCTGTTGCCCGCAACACCTTCCACCTTGCCGCCTGCAGCACCACCATTCCTGACGCCGTCCTTCAATGCAGAAAACAACAGCAGCCGTGAGATGATGCAACAACAATGATGGCAGCAGCGCGCACAGGAGTGTGCACGTGCGCGCCCAGCAGTCAAACCTGCGCATCGCCGTCAACCCTGCCACTGCTCCAATTGCTGCCCTTCGTCCCTTGCCGCCACCGCCTGCGCACAACCAAGCCATCGCTCGTCAACCGTGCGCCTGCTGTGCATGGGCACTGATTCCCCGAGAGTAACACGCAACAGTGGAACAAAATTGGGTGTCGCCGCCACAGTCGAATGACACCGCCATTGGAACTGACTGCTGGACTAAACTGAAACTGAAAAATGTCGTGTTCTTCGTTCTTCGCTTCTCCGGATCTCAGTTTCTCCAATTTTACAGATTTGAATAATGATAAAAAATACAAAAAAATAGATATAAAATCTATTACAATTTTCCTATCAAATCTAACCACAGATTTTCTCATGGTGAAAAACAGATCCAAAATGAGAAGGCCACGAGAAAAAAAACATCCACGACAATTCAAATTCATCTACAATAAATATGAACATACATATTTATTCAATCTCGATTTATTTGAGACAGGGCCTAAAAATCCAAACCTAGCTCTTATACCAATTGTAGGATTTGAGTCTACAATACACAACGTGAGTTGTCATTTATTTCTTTAGCCATTTGGATCGTTCTTAGGATAAAAAAAAATCAGCTTGAATATATCATGCGAACCCTATGCATTCTCCTAATATTTAATTGCAAAAGATGGATCTATGAATACCTAAACTCCAGCGACTGATCTATAGATCTAGATCATAGATGGCGACAATGGAGTGGATCTGGATGTGGGATCGATCAAAGCTATCGTGTTCTAATAGATCTGATCTTCTATTTTGTTCCCTTGCTCTTTGGAAATTCGGTGAGGATAAGCTACCGAGTTCCACAAATCCTCAAAGAAGTCGATCAGTCTTTCTTGAATTGGTGTAGCCGCCAATCTCTCTCTCACTTGTGTTGTGTAATAATAATGATTAGATCTGAAGAGAGAAAGGCTTATATAGTGCTAGGGTTTGCAAAACCCTAACCATAATGGGCTCAAGCAGTTTGTGGGCCAGACCAGGGACCAAATGCAAATAATAAAGTGGGCCCTCTTTATTAATTAATTCCATGTCCAACCCAGAACATAATTAATTAATAAAACATTATTTTAACCTTCACCACGGTAACAATGCAGACTCACCCCTTTATTACCACGTAATTTGGAATGAGTTGCATTAAACTTGAATGATCCACATATTTAAGGTTTCGGACATTCATTAATTAATTTGGCTTATGACAATTAGCCATAATTAATTAATCTCTTATTTCATGAGTAGTACCGCTCATTCCTCTTCACTTATGCCTGAATTAAATAATTCAACCTGCAGGGTTTAGCATAATGAACCTTGTGAGCTACTCAGGGAATGTCCCCATCCTAAAATAGATATGATTACCTACATGTCCGGCCTAAGTAGGCCACACACAAACCACCACACCTAATATGCAGGTATAAGAGTACATGAAAGACTCGCCACTATAGCAAGTCAAAGTATGGTCAACTTATGTATGCCCCTTTGCCTTCCATTAGGTTTAAGATCATAACAAGTATCTAGAGATCTGGCTCATTCATATGTCAATCAGAATGGCACATCTCACTGTTGATCCCATCAATACATAAAGATGTACCGACACATCAAGTAGCTAGGATAAGCTCACTTATGAACTGATGTGCCACAACCTAAATCAACAGCCTATCCAGGGGTTGTCTCAGCCGTGATACTATTTATACCTCGCTAGTTCAAACGATTCATATGATCCTCTGTGATCTCCTACACACCATATGATCATCCCTATAGGCAGATAATAAGATATTATAGTTCATATCATATGTTTGCTATATCAGATAGTGACTATGTTGATGTAAGACATTTATGAAGACCAATGTATCAAACGAACACACTTAATCATAAAAGCTTTTAGTATACAATCCCAACGGGTCCAAGTTAATGTTGTTCCTGGGATACCCCAAACAAACAAAAGGTAATTATTTCTACTGTCCTGAGGATCAGAAGATCATTGTTAGGACCAATGCGAGATTCTTGGAGGACGAATTTGTGAAAAACCACAAATTTTAAAGTGACATTATTCTCCAAGAAATAAGAGAAGATGATGTGTTTCCATTGGGAAAACCTTATGGTAGATTGAGTGTACCTGTGGAAGGTACACTAAAATGAAGGACCTAGGAGATGATGGATACATCATTAGGATTAAAGTCTAGCGTGATCGCAAGATGAGGATGTTAAGCTTGTCTCAACCGCTTATATTGATATTGTAATTGCTCGTTTTAGCATGCAAAATGCCTATAAAGGATTGATACCTTTCAGACATGGTGTTCCTCTGTCTAAGGCACAAAGCCCTGCAACAGAAGAGGAGAAGGATGAGATGATAAAGTACCATATGCTTCGGCAGTGAGAAGTCTCATGTATGCTATACTATGTATGAGGCTAGATATTTGTTATGCCGTGGGCATGGTGGATAGATATCAGTCTAACCCTGGACTATTGTCAAACATATTCTCAAGCATCTGAAGAGAACTCGAGACTATTATCTTGTCATCAATGTGAGAATTTGTGCCTTTTAGGTTATACAAATTCGGATTTCCAAGCAGAGTAGGATGAGAAGAGATCGACATTAGGCTATATATGTGTTCACCTTGGGAGGTGGAGTTATATCATGGAGGAGTGAGAAGCATAAGTGCATCGTGGACTCTACCATGGAAGCTGGGTATGTGGCAGCTTCAGAGGTTTCTAAAGAAGCGGTATGGCTCTGAAACTACCTCCAGGAGTTAGATATTGTTCTGAGTTTGCCCAAGACTATCACGGATATTGTGATAATGTTGGTGCAGTAGCAAACTCTACGGAGCCAAGAACTCACAAGGCGTCAAAACATATAAAGAGAAAGTAACACATCATACGAGAAATCGTAGCGAGGGCGATGCGCTAATAGAGAAGATCATTACGAAGGATAATCTAGTGGATCAATTTGAAAGGGCTTACCACAGAAGGCTTGCGAGGGTCATGTTAATAGCCTAGGACAAAGGATGAAGTCAGCCACCTGGTGACCAAATGTAATAGCTAGATTAGAATAGACACATATTATACTCTGGAAAGTAATGGTATAATGCTTTGAGTATAAGTGGGAGATAGTTGGAATTGTATACATAAAAGCAATGATTGGTATATTGGGAAACATTATGTTAGATATACTAGTAATCATTAATCACAGGCAATAAACAACTCATGTCTGAATTAACAATCATACGATGCGAACAAATACATCAATTTATCTCATCGATAGGGAGATCATACAGCGTGTAAGAGATCACAGAAGATCATATAGATCATTCAACCTAGCGAGATATAAATAGTTATCGTAGCTGATATTGTTTCTTGTTTGGCTGTCAGTTTAGGCTGCGGTACACAAGTCTTATAACTGGTTTATCTTGGCTGCTTTGTGTGACCGGTACATCTCAATGTATTTATAGGGTCAATAGTGAGATGAATCATTCTATTTGACATATGAATGAGTAAAGATCTTGGTAACTTGGTTGGATCTAAAGTCTATTGAAGGTTGAGGGGCACACATGGGTTGACTGTCACTTTGACTTGCTATGGTGGAGAGTCTTACATGTACTCGTGTATCTGCATCTTGTGCGATGGCAGTTTGTGTAGGTTTTCCTTGGGCTGGATTTAGATAACCATATCTGTTTCAGGATGGTGACATTCCCTAGGAAGCTCACAAGATTCGTTATGCTAAGTTCAGCAGGCTGAATCATTGATTCAAGCATAAGCGATAAGGGTTGAGTGGTATTACTCAGGAATAATAAGAGATTAATTGACTGCAGCTAATTGTTATATGCTAAATTAATGAATGAATGTCTGAAACCTTAAATATGGGGATTAACTAAGTCAATGCAACCCGTTCCTAATAACTTGGTAATAAAGAGGTAGGTCAACATTAATTCTCTGGTGGCATGAATTAATGTTTATTAATTAATTATGTTTTGTGTTGAACATGGAACTAATTAAGAGAAGACCCACTTTATTATTTGCAGTTTATCCCTGGTCTGGCCCAATAAATGCTTTGAGCCCATTATGGTTTCTTAAACCCTAATAGCCATTTCTGTGGATCTATAAATAGATTAGTTTTCTCGGTTCCACATAACAATTAGGTTTGAAGTTTCACAAAACTGGAACCCTAGAGGGAGGCAGAGAAAGGCCGACGTTGTGTAAGAAGAAATAGAGTAATCAAATTCTTCTAATGAAGTTTCAATCCGGTAGCGTATCCTCACCAAATTTCTGAATCGAGCAAAGGAACATATCAGATATGTAGGAACACCAATCAACCATCTACCGATATTATTCAAACCACTGGAGTTGAGGTATTCCTTGAATCCATGAGTTAAATTAAATTGGAGCAGGCTTAGGGCATTTACTGTTTGTCATGGTATTTATTTTGATATTCCATAAAACGAACTTAGGGTTTAAGAAATAAATGGCGATTCACATTGCCTATTGTAGACTTAGTTCCTACACCAACATATAGTATCAGAGCAGTTGGACTTTACAGACTAGTTGTTTTGAGTCGCTTTGGACCAGATCCATATCCTTGATTGTGAGCATCAGGAATATGGAGGCCAGATTTAAATCGATTGTGAGCGATTTGAAGGCATTGGATAGGGTGTATTAAACTGTAGATCTTAATGCCAAAATGTTGTCCTAGATTTCGAAAAATGATTGGTTCGTGAAGACCACCACTCAAAAGGAGAAAGATCTCTCTCTTATCTCGACAAATGAGTTGTTTGCTCAACTTCAGGCCCTTACATGGGATATCAAAATGGTGAACAAGATTGAAGTCATCGGGGCAGCCACCAATCACCAAGAAAACATGCAGAGGATGCTGCATATTTTGTCAAGAGGGACGTCAAGAGCCCGAGAAGACTAAAGAAGCTCTACCAGTTCAAGAGACTGGTGGTGCAACCCACAACAGAAGCCCATGTCCACCTCCTCCACGAAGGAAGGAGAGAACTTCATTGCAGAGCTTGAAGAACATATGCGACGAGTCTCCAAGATGCTCGAGAAGGCTAAAGCTAAGGCTGATGTTCCTAAATCAGCAAAGAAGAGGTTCGTTAAGCGGCCTCAACGCACTTGCTTCAAGTGCAACTCTTATGACCACCTGAAATCTGAATGTCCACATGTGGACAACAAGGAGACATAAAGTCTTAGATAGCTCTTTGAGGTCAGAGCTTCGAAGGCAGTCGCCTAAGCCATGTTGTCCATAATTAAGATTTTGGACATTCCCGATCATGATGATGGATCAACTTCATTGGATGATGAGTCGGAGGAAGAGGCAGTGTTGGTCTTTATGGCAGAAATAGGTGATGAAGTTGATAGAGAGGAAAGCCAACTAGCTCTAGCAGCAGCTAATGATGAGGAAGTTGATTTTCTACCTATTTCTCCTCTCTAAATGTATACTCAAGCACCCTAAAATGTATCGCTCCAATTCAGAGGATATTTCACACAATCCACTTTCAAAAGAGTTTTCAAAGTTTTACGAGTTAAAAAATGTTTTAGCTGGTGAAATAGCTAAAAGCTCAAGTTTCATTCTTGAAAAATGAGATTGAGAAATCTCGGTCTGCTAGCGAGGAACTGACAAAACTCAAAGAAGAACACTCCAAACTTCTCAAAAACTTTATATGTTAAAAGAGGAGAGTAATTCCTTGAGCTAGAACTTTGTAAATTTTCTTTCGCTAAATGCTCAAGAGATTTGGAAGATGTGCTCTCGACTAAGAGAAATCCTTCGGATAATTGGGTCTTGGTATTGACAAAAAACATTTTGAGTAATCATGCATCTTTTTCGTGAGTTGATGTTGGCAAAAAGAAAATTATTTATGTTAAAGCTAAGTCCATCGATTAGGAGAAGCTGAAGAGCAAAGGGGTGGCAAAGAAAACACCAGTTTCTACTGGTCAAGCAACGTGTTGGTCAACCAGCAACCCCAAGAACTCTAAGAAGTAAATTGTGAGGAAGTCAGCTTAGCATCAAAAACTGACAAAACAGTATGTCCCTACTGTATAGAAGCCAGTTCCCTCCACCTGGATGGCTAAGCATCCAACTCGGGTTGCAAGAAAGTCACACCCATCCTGATTATTATAATAATTAGAGATTCTTCTCACATCCCCAAAATGGGAAAAGAATCCCACCAAGTAGGGGGAACACCTACTTGAGGCCTGAGCCCAATCATTATTCCTTTTCAAGGGCTATGAAGGTTGGTCATGCTGACAGAATGTTTAATCCTAGGAAGCCACGTGATCACCACACATATCTAAAACTAGCTTTCCTAGGTCTGAGCTTCGGAAAGAACACATACCGATGCACGACCCCAAACATCAAAGCAAAAGGTCATACATTATTACAGAAGGAAGGGTAAGGTAGCTGGGTGTTGGTCCCCGATCAGAGTACGTATAATGTACAATGGAAGTTTAAGAACAATTATTTGCACTCTTAATGCGGGCAGTTCAGTTTTAATTTACGACTCAGTTTTAAACAACAATTTTAAAATGAGAGTTTGTGTTAGCCAGCAGTTTTAGGTTACTTGACATGCTGGTACGCAGGGGTGGCGTATTGATGGACCGCAGTGAGATGTATTCAACTGTTTGACGTCAGCGAATACAAGATCACGATATTGATTGAGTTTGAACCCTAACGAAGTTTCAGGGGTTTGCACGGGTTGACTATTGCTATGACTTGACATGGTGGAGAGCCTAAGTAACGTGCTTGTATATCCGCATCTTGGGTAACAACAGTTCGTGTAGTACCGCCTGAGACTGGGTTTAGGTAACCATATCCGAGTAATAGGATGGGGACATTCCTTGAGGAGCTCAATAATATTCATCGTGCCAAAGTCCTACAGGCTGATTAAGTTCAGGCACGAGTGATAAGGATTGAATGGTACTACTCAGGAATAATAAGATATTAATTAATTGTAGTTAGAGCTTATCAGAAGCTCCGATTAATTAATGGATGTCCGGTAACCTTAAATATAGGGATTCTCAATTAATGCAGCCTGTTCTCTTAACGTGGTATTAAAGGGGTAGGTCAGTATTAATTTTGTGGAGAAAAAGAATTAATATTAATTAATTAATTGTGTCCTGGGTTGTGGGCATGAGAATTAATTAATTATAGGCCCACTTTATTATTTGCATTAGATCCCAGGTCTGGCCCAAGTAATATATGCTGAATGGAGCCCAGTAGCCCATTAGGGATAAAACCCTAGGTCTATAAATAGACCCCTCTCTCTTGGAAACCCTATCCACCTTTCATAACATTCAAATCAGTTGAAACCCTAGGGGGAGAGAGAGTTGGGTGGCGCCAACTGTAGGGGGAGGAGAAGAGTTTTTCACCTCTGGCCTACATAACAGATCTGTGGAATCCTCACCAGTAGCAGATCTAAACAGCATTGGGATACAGATCTGAAGATCTAATCTGGAGAACCGATTTCTTTCTTTTCTCTTTTATTTTCGATTTTAATCTAGAAATTAGATATCTAATTTTTGTTTCCGCAGAATAAATTGAATCGCGTGGTTGAATTGGAATCGGATATTCAAACGTGAAAGATCGGATCAGACTCTACGGAATAATGGTAATTCCTCAATCCACAATTCTGAGAATTAAATTCATAGGAGCTTGCTAGGTTTATTGTGAATTTAACTGTGTGCAATATCCATAAATCGGTTCGGTTCAATTGGTTTTGTGATTCGGTTCACTGGAAAACCCTACAAGGATTACATGAGGTAATAACTCGAAGGCCTACACTTTTTTACACAGTTTTGACACATCAAATTAAAGGTGGGATTACTACATCCATACCTAACAATTTCCCCCTTTTTGATGTTGTCAAAACCATACCTTCTAAGTCGGAAAGAAGATGCAGTTGCTCTAAGTTTACAAAGTTTGAAAATCTAACACAACTCAGAACTGTGCTTCTTCTATACTCGACCTACTCTAACTGATCTTCCCCCTGAGTGGGAGAGATATTTCTTGATTAACTTAATCAGTTTAGAGTGATAGAAAATACTGATCACACTGGAATATGTGAGTTTAACTCAATATAAGGGTAAGAGACAATGAGCAGTTGTCTTCGAACCAACAGTTTTAGACCTTTCATTCTATGTGATCGTTGCAAGTGCATGAAAAGTTAAAAACTGCGATAAAAGAAGATACAAGATAGTTCAGAAGTTACTCAGTTACGCTAGAGATTTGTCCTTTTCCTTGTCCTTGTCTTGGTTTGAAGAGTCTGCGTCTTTTGGCTTTGAAGTAGCAGCCGAGGTCGAGGGTCCAACTTGCATGGCAAAGCTCTTAGCCATGTCCATCATAAATTTCATCTCCTGATCTCTGGCTTGCTGCATTCGCTCCATTTGCAATCTGATCTGCTCATTTTGCCTCTCCATCAACTGCAACTGCAGCTTCACTTGTTCAACTCTCCTCTCTTCCCCCTTTTTGACAAAATCGAAAATTGACAGGATTTGCTGATTCATCTCTTGTCTCATAATATCAGGGGTTAGATGAGGTGCATCCATAGAGATGGGGTTGGGAGACAATGGTCTTTCAGACGCGACAAGTGCACTAGAGTCTCCTCCGGTTTGGCTCTGAGATGTAGCAGTATACAACTCCAGTTGATGATGAGCTCTGCTAGTTGCTTCCTCTTCCTCTTTTTGCTTGGCTGCTGCTGCATCATTTCTTGCCTTCTCGGCAGCGGTCTCTTCTTTTGACTTCTGCAGATGCTGCTTCTTCGTCTTGCTTTCTTTTCAGCTCAGCAGCTACCTCTTCTTCTTGTAACTTTTGTTCTACATCAAGTCTTCTTTGCTCAGTTTCGCATTCTAACCTTTGAATCTTTTCCTCTTCTTCACAAATTTTCTGGGTTTTCTTGGCAGAGTACGCTTCAGCAGATTTGACTCGGAATAAACGCTGAAATTGTTGTTGGAGAAGAAATTGCAATTTTCGTTGTTGACTTCTCAGATGCTGCTTCTTCGTCTTGCATTTAGTTTCATTTGAAGGACCTGCAATTTTAGAAGACCCGCATGATTTTCATCAATCATGCACAGAATATATTCCAGATAAGTTTCTTCACGTTCTGATATGGCAGTTTTTGGAAGTCGCAGTTCTTTAGCAACAGTTCATTGAAGAGATTGCTCTTTAAGGACAGCTTCTTGCATTGACAGTTCTTGCGCGACAGTTTCTCTGAATGGCAGTTCTAGCGCTATTTCTGCTATCTCCAAGATATGCTGAGAAGTGTCCATGACTTGTTTAGGTGGAGCGTTGTGAGCATGGCCATCTGAGTTGCTGGTTGATTCTGATGGAGTGAAGGGCTTTCGATGAGGAGAATATGGCATTGGATTTTTACTCTCCTCTGAGTTTGTTGGGTCCCAAATATCCCAGATGTTCACCTGCTGTTCTCAATAGTCTGTTTGCCCTTTTTGGGCCTGCTCGACTCTTCCTCGGAGATGTCCTCAAGCCCTAAGTTCCTTTTCTTCTTCTTCTTTTTCTTTGCATGTTCTTCTCAGGTTTTCATTAAAATCCATTTCTTATTGCCTGGTACTGAAGAAGTAGTTCCTTTGTGTGTCTTCTTTCCTTTGGTGGGTGATGAACTGGACACTTCATCAACGTCTATCACCATGTGATCAACCTCATCCCTCTTAGGATTGTCATCACCACCATCGTCATCGTTTTCACCTTCTGTGAAATGGTACACTGGATTTCTTATGGGGATAAAATCGGATGGTAGAAGATCTTCCCCCTCATCACAAAGACCTATCAATTTCTCATTGAGATAAGTTACTTTCAATCCGATTCCAACACCAGACTTGAATTGTTGGGTCTCTCTGATGGTAATGTTTTTCTTGGCATTTTCCAGAAGTCACCGAAAAATATATTCCGCCTAGTTTCCTCCTGGGCCATCATCCAGAACCATCATCACAGAATACTTTGGCTGGATCAGTTCGGAGAATGATCCAACTCCACTGTAGAGCATGCGAAGTGCTATCTCACTTAGGGTTTTGTAGAAGGGCTTCAGATCGGAAACCTTTGCGGAAGATTTAAATCCTTCCTTGGGATCTGCCTTCTTCCATTCTTTCCACTGCCTCTTCATCGCTGCCTCTTTATCATCGTCCAAATAACTGGCGATATTGACACCCGTATTGGGTAGATGGAGAAATTCAGCAACAAGATCGGCGTTTACAAGAATTGGAACCTTTTTCACCTTCGTCTTGAAGAATCTATTGTGCTTGTCGACAATCGCATTTCATAGAACTCTGCAACGCGATGGGATTTGAAACGGCATGGATGCGCCTCCAGAAGTTTTAGCAATTTCTCCTTCTCCAGCTTTTCGTAAAGCTCCTCGTCGGAGGTTAAGGACTCAATATCCCTTAAGTTTATAATCTTATCCTTTACTACTTGTCCTGGTCGAAGGAATCCACAATATCATTAGAAAGACGTTGTAATGCAGCATGAGGGATGTTGATAGCCCCTCTGTCGGGATTCTCAGATGTGCTGGTGCCTTTGCCTGATTGAGTGTTCTTTTTCCCCATAGTCGATTGAAGCAATGTGGTTGACTAAGAGTTCAACAAGTTGCGAAGTCTTGAGTATGAGAGATATATGCAGAAATCAAATGAGGAGGATTATGATCAGGAGGGTTTTGATCCATCAATATCCACAGTTGTGATGAGAAATGCTTTATGCGATCAACTGTTCCATAGAAGGCTAACGTAGATAGCGCCCGAGCCTATTCTATTGTGGAGTGCGAAGAGCACGTGGCCGTAACTACGTGGCTTCTCGTAATTTGCCATGACTCTGGCCTGCATTAAATGTGGCTTTCAGTCGATGACTCTTGAAAAATCAAAACTTCGCGCCTTTGACTATCCAGTTTTCCTATCTTACATCTACAGCTAACTGCTCGGGTCAGTTCACAACTGTCCTTTGTCGAAGAACTGAACAGCTTCCAGTTAGGAATTGTCTTCTGTATTTCAGTTAGAAACTGAGTTCCTTTGCAGTTTCTTCAAGCAGTTTCATAACTAGTCGATTTCTGAATTCCCTCCTTAGGAATTAATGTGAAGTCTGGAAAACCGTACATCTTCGGCTTGACCATTTATGGACTCTGAGCCCTAGCCTTTAGACCCATTGGCGGTATGTCACTTTGGATGACCTGATGTAGTGGTTGAGCAATGAATGTTGAAAAGACTTGTCACCCTTTTGATTCATGCATAAATCTGTCTATAAAATCCCTTTCATCGAGGTATTGGATATCATCTCAATTAAACCCTTGCTTCTTCGATTCTCTAAATTCTCCAAAAAAAATGACTGCTCTATGGACTGTCCCGGAGGATATGGCGAGGATCACTATTTAGAGAAATAAGATCCTTGATAAGCAGAGATTGTATGCGCAGTATTCAAACACTCCAGCTATTTATAATGACGTGATGGAAAATCTGTGGGTTAGCGGGTTGGAATGGTTTGTGACCATCGAGCCTTGTTCTTTCCATCGGGACTTGCTCAAGGTGGTTGCCTACAACACCACAGTTTCCGACACGAAGATCTTCTTTTACCTCAACGGTGTAAAGTTCCATTTGTCAGCTGACTACCTTGCAGAAGAGTTCAAGCTGCCTCACAGAGGAGAACCGGTCATGGAGTATAGGATGGAGGAGACGATGCCAGAGTGGTCAGTTTGGCCAGAATGGAGAGCGACGAACATCATCCAACTGTGCCAAGTGGATTCCTCAAGCCTCAATACATGGTGTCCTTTGACATCATCAACCAGATGGTGGTTAGCAATCCGATCATGGAGATTAACTTTTTACCACCTGTCTGGAGAGCGATGATAGCATTTAAAGATCAGGCTAAGGTGGACTGGGCAGCATTTGTCTTCGACCGTCTGAAACATGCCATGCAGAATGTGCTCGAAGTCCCTATCCCATACGGCATGCAGCTCAACTGGCTCTTTGAGAAGCGGATACCATTTTTCAAGGACTACAACATCCCGAATCTGGTTGCATCTGACTACTATCCCCCGAGATGGTGCTGATCTCTCCCAACCGCCTCTGACTGCCGGCAGCCTCCGACTTCTATCTAAAAAAAACTAAAACTGATGTATTTTTCCTGTTTCCTCTTCTTTTTAATGTACTCCATACCCTCTTCCGCCATCAATGAATAGTTCTCCTTTTTTTAAGATCTTCTGCACAAACTGAATTTTCGTACTTCTATCATCTGATAGCTCAATGGCATGCGCCTGTTACCTTTTTGAACTGTTTAACACATGTCCAATTTTAACTGGCACACTGCAGTTGTCAAGCATTCAATGTTGACTTCTCAGATTCAGAATCTGAATCGTGGAGCGTTGTGTTTTTATTAGAACGTCGTTTCTTACATTTAAGTGGATAGACATCATCTCGAACGTTGCACGATTTCACCTATAAATGCTCCTTCTTCAAGACATTAATAAGCACACAAACCATCATCTCCCAAATCTTTGAGAAACAACCCAAATTCACTCATCAAATAATATGACTTTTGCGGATGATATCTCTATCGAACGGAACAAGATCCTTCATAAGTTTAGGTTGGAGGTCCAATATTGCACTAATCCTCGGTTGTTCAGCGCGGTGATGGAAGGCCTTTCAAATTTCAAGAGGATAAACTGAAGGTGTTTGCCCACAATAGCTAAGTTTCGGAGGAAAACAAAATCTTCGGCAACATCAACAACCGACAGATTTGTTGGTCTCCTGAGTCCTTTTTCATCTAGTTAGGACTCCCTCGTTGTGGTACACCAGTCATGAACTGCTTCAAGCATGAAACGGCGCCCGAATGGTCTGCTTGGCAAATATGGAGGGGTGCTGATGTTGATTTCCAGCCGACGAGCTCATCAAATTGGTTGATGCCTCGATATCACCTGACTTTCAACATCATTAATCATAAGATCGTTGACAACCCTTTGTTGGACAAGGACTTCTCTCCGCCAGTCTGGAAGGCTATGATGGCCTTTGTTGAAGAAGAGGAGGTCGACTGGGCTTCCTTTGTATTCAACCAGGTGCGGGATGCCTTCGAGCATCTGCCTGACATCCCAATTCCTTACGGGATGCAACTGAGCTGGCTTCTGGGGCAGGATATTCCGTCCCTTGTTCAAGGCTGGACTGACATCAAGGACTCCGACTTCTATCCTCTGAGGCATCGTCCCTCTCGCTGATTGAATTTCAACTTCTTCTAGGAACTTCTTTTGTACATTTTTTTAAATTTATGTTGATGTAATGTACTCTCCTTTTGAATGCAATCGAATCGTTTCATCTTTCCAATCTCGAGTTATAGTTTATGATAACATAATTGTCTTAACTTTACATGTCATACAGTTTTGCACGGCGTAATTTTAATCTCTGTCTCTTGAGATTTCATCAAACTCTAGAAGACCTAGTTTGATGGACAACTCTTTGAAACGAGCCTCAGGTAGCGGTTTGGTGAAGATGTTCGATAACTGGTCTTCCGTTCTAATATATTCCACTGAGATATCCTTTTTCTCAACATGATCTCAAATGAAATGATGACGAATATCAATGTGCTTTGTCCTGGAGTGTAGAACTGTATTCTTCGATATACAAACTGCGTTGTTATTGTCGCAGTAAATAGGGACACAGTTTCTATTCCATAACCCTTAAGCTGCTGCTTTATCCAAAGCACTTGAGCACAACAACTGGCTGCTGCTACATATTCAGCCTTAGTGGTTGACGTAGCCACCGAATGTTGCTTCTTGCTGAACCAACTGATAAGTTTGTGACCTAAAAACTGACAGGTTCCACTTGTGCTCTTTCTATCAATTCTGCAGCCTCCAAAATCCGAATCAGAGAATTCATTCAGCATGATTCCATCAGATTTGGGATACCAGATACCTAAAGACTCAGTCTTCTTAAGATATCTCACGATTCTCTTAGCCGCTTCCATGTGGGACTTCTTAGGATTCACCTGGAATCTTGCACACACTCCCACATCATAAGATATATCGGGTCTACTAGAAGTTAGATACAGTAGTGAGCCAATAATCCCCCTATAAGCAATCGGATCGATAGGTTCTACTTCTTCATCAAGAGTGATCTGAGAACTGGTGCTCATAGGAATCCTTAGAGACTTTGTCTTATCCGGACAGAATTTGTTGATTAAGTCTTGAGTATACTTCTTCTGACTTATGAAAATCCCTTTGTCAGACTGATCAACTTGCAAACCAAGGAAATATGTCATCTTGCCCATCATACTCATTTGAAATTCATTCTGCATCAACTGGGCAAACTTCTCACATAGCTTGGTGTTTTTGCTAACGAAGATGATATCGTCTACTTAGATTTGGACAAGCAGGATGTCCTCTCCATCCTTTATCTTGAACAGGGTTTGGTCGATTGCACCCTTTTCAAATCTATTCTTAAGCAGAAACTGGGAGAGAGTTTCATACCATGCTCTAGGTGCTTGCTTCAAACCATACAAAGCTTTCCTTAGCTTGTAGACTTGGTTTCCTCGCTCGAAACCTGGGGGCTGTTCGACATAGACCTCTTCCTTTAATTCTCCATTAAGGAAGGCACTCTTCACATCCATTTGAAGAATTGTGAAGTTGTGATAAGCTGCATATGCCCATAATAGACGAATAGCTTCCAATTTGGCAACTAGTGCGAATGTCTCATCGAAGTCTATCCCTTCGCATTGTGCGTACCCCTTAGCAACCAATCTTGCTTTGTTACGAATGATGGTACCGGTCTCATCTCTTTTGTTCTTGAAGACCCACTTGGTACCAATCACGGACTGATGTGTAGGTCTATCCACTAGATACCACACATTATTGCAAGTGAACTCTCCTAGTTCTTCTTGCATCGCATTAATCCAATCCGTTGAAGCAAGACATCAATGCAATGCCTTGTCTGGTTTGAACAGGATTTCCAATATCATCCAGGATGGCTTCAATGGGATGATCTCTTAGCCAACTGGGCTTCTTCACAGGTACGGCTTCAGCGGGAGCGACTGGAGTCTCAGAAATTGCTGGAGGTTCCTGATGAGATGATTCACCTCTAAGTTCTGGAACTGTTTCACCTCCTTGTTCTAGAACTGCATTCTTAGCAGCAACTGGATTCTGAACTGCAGTTGGCTCGTCAGTTTGAGTTGCTTTCCCAGCGGCCTCAAGGTTGACTTCCTTGGTATCAGGTTGCTCCGCTTCCAAAACCATTGCATTGGCTTCAACGGGCTTCTCTTCACTTTGATCTTCTATGTTAATGAACTTTAAGGCCTCAGCAATGACATTAGCATCATTAGCCCTCTCGACTGCTTGGGGTTTTTTGGTTTCTTGTTCACCCCTAAGAGCTATGGATAAAGCAACAATTGCTTGATTATGAGGTCGAAACTGGGTGTGTAATGATCTACTGTGATAAAAACAGTACAATGTGCATCATGAAGAACCAAGTTCACCATTCTAGAACCAAGCACATCAACATAAGACATCATTTCATAAGAGACCATGCCGAGAAGAAGGGTGTGTCTGTAGAGTACATTTGTACTGAAGATCAACTAGTGGACATCTTCACCAAACCACTCCCTAAAACCATATTCAAGGAGTTGTGCATCAAACTTGGTTAATTATAATTTGATGAGATCCCGATTAAAAAGGAGTAGATACGGGATAAAACTAAGTCAAAGCTCTTAGTTTTTTTTACTTCTCTCACACACTAAGTATGATGAAGGTGAAGCTGACTAAAACTAAGTCCCAGCTCTCAGTTTTGCTCATTTTTCTGTAAGTCCTTCACTTACTCACATGTGGTGTCACCAACACAATCCAAAAGACGAGAAGATTGTAGAAGACTTTGCTTGAAGACGACTGTCGCAGATTGAAACTGAGTTCAAACTCTCAGTTTTCAAACTTGGTGTATTTCTCAGTATGGAGGCTTCATACTCAACCAATTCCTTTTTGAAGAAATCCTCATAAGTGGTATCTACACAACTCAGTATGAAGTTCTCTACTTAGACAAGCTTGGGAAGATCATTCTAAGTGGTGTCCACAAAAGGAGAAGAAACTTACTTCCAACTAAGTTTCTCTGAGAAGGACGTGTACGCAGAATGGGTTGCCACTACTTAGCCAAATATCCAAAATTTTGGTGGACCATACTGACTTGCCAAAGAAACAAAGTTTTGGTTTCAACACTTAGAAGATTTTGAAGGACGGATGCGGAATTAAACGAGTTCCAACTCTCAGTTTAGAAATGGACTCTTAGTCAGTATATAAGTTTCAATGGCGAGAATTCCAAATTCCAAGGTTTATTGTATCTAATACGATGCATTAAATGATCAACAGCCGCCGATGAATCCGCTCATACCATGTGGAAAGGCACACCCTCACGTTAGATCAGTCACATACAATTTCAATTGTCGGCTTTTCCTTCCCATTGATCTAGTGACTTACTCAGAACCGTTTGATCTGTATTATTTTACCCTATTTATTCTAATGATAAAACGGCGGTTAAAACCTTTATTACTTTGCCATTTTTACCTTCTCTAAAAACCTTCAAACCTTCATATTTCTGGAAATTGCCTTCGCATTCAATCCTTCAAAATATATTCCTTTATTAATTGCCAATCATTGATCGTAAGTTATGGCACTCGCCCCCCCCCCCCGGAAGGAGGCTTTTTTAACCACCGATAAAGTGAACGGCATCGTGTTGACTAACTTTCCAGCTCTCATATGCCGCTTAAGAATGTAAAGAACAACAATGGTCGGACACTCTATTCTCTGTTTTCCCGCAATAAACCCTTAACCAAGGTTGTGCACTCCCTCAACACCAAAGAAGACAAAAACACCGTAGACGCCAGCCGGCTAAACATCCACTTCAGGCCAGGAACAACAACCACCGGTCGTTTACATTGATCGACCTTATTCAGAAGTTGTTAAACTCTTTTATTCTGATCTCAAGAATCTCTTACTAGAGCAGAGGAGGGCTGCTCAAGTAACAAAGGAGAAAATCTTGAACTTAGCCGATTTGAAGGAAGACTGCCTGATATCAAAATGTTAGGTCGAAAACTGCTCAGAGAGAGGATAGCTTACTTTCTGCGAGCTCGAACGAAGAGGTTTCATCCATTTTTGGTGGTGGAGTTTTATGCAAATGTTGTGGTAGATGATAGCCAAAAGTTCTTCAACACACAGGTGGCCGGAACTAAAATTGTTGTTACACCACATTTGCTCAAAGATATTTTCTATCTAAGAAATAGAGGTACAAAATCCATCTTTACTAACAGGCGTCCAATATCAAGAAACTCTGGGAGATCATGGATGGGTATTAGAATCAGTGGAAACTTGATGAGGTCGTCACATCTTTTAAGATGAATCACAAGACCAACGAGTTTGATCCATTCTACTAGTATCTTGTTGACATTGTTATTAGGATGCTACAGTGTGAGATGGGATCATTCTCCGAGATGAGCAAGAAGAAGTATTCACTTCTTATGGCCATTAATGATGAAGTCAGAGGGGACTGGGCAACGTTCCTTTTTGAACGACTCCTTAATTATCCTGGAAAAATGACTACAATCGAGGAGAAGTGACAGTTTTCCACTGGTGTCAGGTTTGGACTCAAGGTGAGTTTCCTACTGGAAAGGTTGCTACCAGTAGTGGATGATGGTGGGTCACTGATCTCAAGTGACTTCATTCCAACCAAAACTGTGGTGAGTGAGCCGACTGAGACTGATGATGATGATAACGATAGAGATCATGGTGGGGACCAGGAAGCTAAGTCGGCTGCTCAGTAGGAGAAAAACCTGCGAAAGGTCATGGAGGATCTTCCCCCATTGACCAAACTTGGTGAGGAGCCTTCTCAAGTGACGAAGAAGAGAAGAAAGTTGATTAAGAAGTTTGGCGATGAGGAGTCATCTCAACAAACTCAGGCGCCATCACGACCAGCTCAAGGGATTTCGGCTTAAAGGATTTAATTTTTCGAAGGTCGTATTTCTGTACCCATTCCAAGGAAGCCCCGAATAGAGACGATGCAACCTCTTATTTGGAAAAACAGGGCCCAGGAAGAGGAGGTGCCTGGGAAAGGCAAGGAGATAGTGGCAGAAAGCTCTGCCAAGCGTCAGATCATCTTTTAGGAACCAGAGATTGAGACTTCCGAAACGGTAAACCTATCTCTTCTCTCTGAAACTCCTGAAGCTACTTTATTTGAGACTCTATGTGAGGAAGCTGAGGGTGCAGACAGAAATCCTGAATGTCAGCATCCCCAGCCCGAGCAACCTGAACGACCTCTTGTAGAAGTTCTGTTACTTGAAGAATAAGGGAAGAATGTCGATCATTCGGCAGAAGGAGATGGAGAGGAGAAGGGAGCTGAGGAGGGATCGGTCCATTCAAAGGAGATGGATGAGAAGATTGAAGCAACGCAACCTCCTCATCAAATTGATTCCCAACATGTACTTGATCACTGTAAAAAATACAGATAAATAATAATATAGTGATGCAAATAAATTTATAAACCCTAAGGTTGTCGAACCCACAGAGACTATATGACGAGACTATTCTATATACTAGCCATGGTTTCCAAATCACAGTTGTTTGAGCAAATCGAATAAGGGTTTTTGTTTTGTAAATTAAAGATAACAATGCAGAAAAGTAAAGGTTTTTGTAAACAAAATTTAAACATACAGATTCCAGGGCAGATAATCAAGTTGTCAACATGCAAAATTCATCAACTCAGCAATGGGGAAGAAATTAGATTCAAACAGATAAAGTTCCTTGGTTAGGCAATTAAACCCTCGATTACTAATATGTGACTAGGGTTTTTTTGTTACTTCGCTCCACTGGGATTCTATAATTTTATTTCATCACTATATTATTTGCTTAGCTAAATCACTAGTGAAATAATTTAGCGATCAAATTTTGGCGCCATTGCCGGGGAGCGAATAGATTAAGCCTTACTATTAATTCTGTGCTTGGAATTTTGATTTAGGCTGCAAAATTTTGCAATTTTAATTTTTGTCGTATTTTCGAACTTTCAATATTGACTTCAACCGACGTAAATCGACCTTGGTCGACACGAATAATTAATTCGCGTCGGTCAATTTGAGAGAGCATCGATCAAAGTCCACAGCTTTTTGCATTGTTCTATTTTTCATTTTTTGTTTCGTATTTTTGTTTTCTTTTCAGTTTAACCTCACTACCTCCTTTGTTGTACAGGTAGTGCATGAGTACAAGAGCTAAGGGGAAGGACTTGATAGAGTACGACCCAAAAATTGAAGCTACTTGCCGAAGGAATAGAAGAAAGAATCAAGGAAGCTCAAGAAATCAACCGATGGCTGAAGAAGTACCACCACCAGTGCCACCGGTGGTACCACTGCCTCCACCACAACTAACTCCGTAGGAACAAGACGTACTTGTTCAAGAAGTTCAAACTATGAGGGCTCAACTGCAGCAGCTGAACCTTGAGAGGAACCGTGAGAGGAACAATTAGAATAACCGGCATCTTTGCCGTAACCCACTGTTCGAGGATATTCCTGATGATGATGAGGATGAAGATCAGGATCAGCCAGAGGGATTAAATGATGATGAGGATGACGATGCTATTCAAAAGTGGTATCAACCTTAGTTCAAGGAGACAGACTTCAGAATTGACATCAACGCCAATAACTTTGAGCTGAAGACCGGATTGGTGCAAATGGTGCAGCAGAATCAATTCGGTGGGAGAGAAATTGAGGACCCATATGCACATCTGGATAAATTCCTTATGCTTTGAAACACTGTCAAGATCGGTGGAGTCAGCAAGAGTGTCATCTGAATGCGTCTGTTCGCGTTCTCTCGGTGGGACAAGGCACATGCCTGGTTTACTGCATTGGACAAGGAAAGCATCAGTACATGGACGGAACTATGGAATAAATTCCTAGGGAACTTTTTCCCTCCGAGCGTCATCAGACAGAGAAGTAAGGAAATCATCCAGTTTGGCCAGAGACCCGATGAGAGCTACTACGAAGCTTGGGAGCGTTACAAGGAATTACTGAGATCCTGCCCGGGCCATGGTATATCGCTAGGAGAGCAGGCAGAGACATTCTATGAAGGGCTCAACGAGAGGACTGTTGAGTTGGTGGATGCCACACTTGGAGACACCATCATGACAAAGAGCGGAAAAAAGGCCATGGAGTTCTTCCAGAAGATGGCCAACAATAACCAACGCTAGTCCTCGATTCATCATCGGCCAGTGAAGGCTGTTGAGAAAGTGGTGGAGAAGGTTGCCGAAGAACCTGATTTGGCAGCCGAGGTGAAGAAACTACAGGAAGACTTCGCTACACTAAAAGCGAAGTAGACAGTTGCAGTAGTGGAGCCAGTGCAGGCTCCGGTTGAGGGGGACTGTGCCGATGTGAATTTCGTCCAAAGGGGTGGTTACCAAAACAACTACCGCGGAGGATATCAGCAGCAAAATCATCCCTACAATTACAATCACGCTAGAAACCACCCTGGGTTTTCCTATGCGAACCCTCAAGCTGCGGAGCAGCCACCACCTGGATTTGCAGTGTAAGATGGAGCAGTGGTGGAGAAGAAGAAGCCAAATCTTGAGGAGATTTTGGCTAAGTTTATGCAAGGATCTACTGATAAAGTGAGAAAGCTAGAACAAGATATCTCAGGGGTAAACACTAACGCAGGCCGTGTGGAGAAGCATATGCAAATCATAGAGACGCAGGTCAGTCAGATCGCCAACGCCCTCGGAACCCAGCACAAGCCCAGACAGCTACCAAGCAACACACAAGTCAACCCCAAAAATCAGAATCAGAGGAATAAAGTGCATGCAATCACACTGAGAGTGGGAAAGTCCTTTGACGGGCCAAAACATCCAGATGCAGACCTTTTGGAGACCGAAGAAGGCGAAAAAGAAGGAGGGGACGCAGATTTGCCCTCGACTTCGATCGATGCCGAGCACATCGATTGAAGTCGAGGCTCGGCCGTGACAGACACGCAAGACCCAACATTGATCGATGCGGGGCCATCTCGGTCGAAGTCGATGCCAGTTCTGCCTCCAAAAAAACCGTCGATGTCGTTCCCTCAGCGGTTCGCAAAGATAAAAATGCACGAGCGATATGCACGTTTCTTCAAGAACATGAAGAAGGTGCACATCAACATTCCCTTGGTTGAAGCACTGCAGGAGATGCCCGACTTTATCAAATTTCTAAAAGACATAGTCTCTCATAAACGGTCGTTCATGGAGCACGAGATGGTAAATCTCTTCAAGGAATGCAGCGCAGTAATTCAGAGGAAGATGCCACTGAAGAGAGAAGACCTGGGGTCCTTCACTATCTCCTGCGTCATCGGAGGGGAGACCTTCGGAAAGGTTCTATGCAAATCAGGGGCATCCATCAACTTGATGTCATTGTCAATTTTCAAGAGGCTAGCCATCGGAAGCATCAAGCCAACCACCATCTAGCTGTAGATGGCGGATCGTTTTGTCTCCTACCCAAGGGGGATCGTGGAAGATGTGCTTGTAAAAGTTAAGGACTTCATCATACTAGCTGATTTTGTGGTCCTAGAATTGGAAGAGGACCACAACATCCCACTTATTCTAGGAAGACCCTTTCTGAAGACTGGGGGAGCTCTGATCGATATCCGAGACAAAAAACTAATGTTTTGCATCAATGATGAGTCTGACACCTTCTCTATCTACAAGTCAATGCAGAAGTACAACGATGAGGGCTACTAGGAGGAATGTCATATGATCCGGTGCTCTCCTCTCCCTTCTCTTCATTTAAATATGACCAAGATTATTTAGATAATTGTTTACTGCATTCGTTGTTTTTCTTTTCAGATTTGGATGCAGCTGAGGATGACCTCGTAGAGCTGGACGTGCGAGAAGAGGTCCCAAGAGCATTGGAGGAAAAAAGGGAGAAGTTACCACCCAAGTACCGCAAAATCGCCAAAGGAAGTCGAGAAAAAGCCTCGACTTCGATCGATGCTCGATGCACATCAATCGAGGCGCAAAAAACTTCCACCTCGATTGATGCAAAGTCGATGTTGATCAAAGTTGATGGTTTGGACGAGCCAAACGGGGCAGCGAGACGTGGAAAAGGGAGCTCGACAAAATCACGCACCTTGATCAACGTTGACTCAGCGTCAATCGAAGTCGAGGGAAACCCAGCAAGTTCTAACTCCGATCCGCCTATCCTGGACCTCAAGCTTCTACCCGAACACCTCAAGTATGCGTATTTGGGTTCTGATGATACTTTTTCAGTAACCGTGTCTTCTTTTATGACGCATGTTGAATTAGAGAAGCTACTGAGAGTCCTACAGAAGTACAAGTCCGCGATCGGCTAGACTTTAGGAGATATCAAGGGGATCAGTCCTTCACTGTGTATGCACAAGATCATATTGGAAGAAGATGCAAAGCCAAAGAGACAGGCACAACGAAGATTGAATCCTATCATGCAGGAGGCCGTGAAGAAGGAGGTTCTGAAGCTCTAAGACCATGGCATGATCTACCCTATCTCTGACAACAAATGGGTCAGCCCCACTCAGGTGGTAGCAAAGAAAGGGGGGATGCAAATTGTAAAGGGGGATGACGGAGAAGAGGTAGCAACACGACCTGTCACTGGATAGCGGTTCTGCATCGACTACCGAGCTCTCAACGCTGCCAGTTGCAAGGACCACTTCCCACTTTCGTTCATTGACCAGATGCTGGACAGGTTATCCGGTTTTCCTTACTATTGCTTTCTTGATGGTTATTTTGGATATAATCAAATTATAGTAGCACTAGAGGATCAGCATAAGACGTCGTTCACCTGCCCCTACGGAGTATTCGCCTACCACCGAATGTCGTTTGGATTATGCAATGCGCCGGCGACCTTTCAACGGTGTATGATGGTCATCTTCCACAACTTGATCGAAGAGGTCACGGAGGTATTCATGGATGATTTTTCAGTATTTGGTAGCTCTTATGATGTTTGTTTGCAGAATCTAGCTATTGTACTAGAGATATACATCGAGACCAATCTATGCCTCAATTAAGAGAAGTGCCACTTCATGGTACGAGGGATTTGAGGTAGATAGAGCAAAGGTGGGGGCCATTGAGAAGATGCCACCTCCATCAAATGTCAAGGGAGTCAGAAGCTTTCTTGGACACGTTGAATTCTACAGGAGGTTCATCAAGGACTTCTCAAAGATTTCCAGGCCCCTATGCAACCTGTTGGTGAAGGACGTGTCCTTCGTGTTTGATGAGGAGTGCTTGTAGGCCTTCGAGAGATTGAAAAAGGCCTTAGTGACTGCGTAGGTTCTTACATCACCAGATTGGGGAGAACCGTTCATCCTGGTGTGTGATGCCAGCGACTTTGCAGTGGGAGCAGTGTTGGGACAGTTGAAGGGGATACTCTTCCACTTTATCCACTACACCAGCAAAAGCATGAACCCGGCGCAGTGTAACTACACCACCACTGAGAAGGAAATGCTCACGGTGGTCTATGCATTCGATAAGTTTTGGTCCTATCTGATAGGTTCGAAAACAGTCGTCTACACTGACCATGCCCATCAGATATCTGTTTGCGAAGCAGGATGCTAAGCCCCGCCTCATCAGATTGGATCTTGCTACTACAGGAATTCGACTTGGAGATCAAAGACAGGAAGGGAAGCGAGAATGTGATCGCCGATCACTTATCGCGGTTGGAGCAGCCAATTGAGGGGGATGATCAATAGGTGAAGTTCCTAGAGACCTTTCCCAACAAGCAGATCTACGCCATACAGGATCTACGAGAGACTTATAAGTCGAAGACACCACGGTATGCATACTATGCTAATTACCTGGTGACTGTCGTTCTACCACCAGACTCCTCCCCACATGCCAAGAAGAAATTCTTGCATGACATCAGGTTCTATTATTGGGAGGATCCCTACCAATGGCGGAGATGTGCTGATGACATTATTCACCGATACGTTCCCCAGTCAGAGTGGCGACAGATCTACGAGGCGTGTCACTCTTCTCCAAGCGGTGGTCACCACTCAGCCAACCAGACTGCTTTCAAGATTCTGGCAAGTGGATTCTACTGGCCTTCTATCCACGAGGTCTGTCGTGGGTGAATTACAGGTTGTGATCGTTGCCAGCGGACCGGCAACATCTCGCAGAGGGATGAGATGCCACAGACCCCTGTGATAGAAGTTGAAATATTTAACATCTGGGGGTTAGACTTCATGGGACCCTTTCTGCCATCCCGTGGTTTCTCCTATATTCTGCTAGCGGTGGATTATGTATCGCGGTGGGTGGAAGCCATCCTGTTAGGTGTTGATGTAGAAATCCCATCTTAAATTGATGTTTTGATGTGTTAAAATTATATACCAAAGTCTAGGTCTTAGATTTATTACCTCATGTAATCCTTGTATAGGATGATCGAGTTGTAATAGTCTAGGAAAAGAGATTTGTCGAAACTGTGGAACAGTTTTGAAGAGACGCCATTCAGACGAGATAACTGTCAAACATAAAGGACGAAGAGAGGCAGGGCAAAGCAAAGGGTACAAAAAACTGTGCAAACAGTTTTTCTTGTCAATGCTTGGATATTCAAAGAAAACTTTGAATACAATATTTACAAAGAAATTGTCGAGAGGCGCTCACAGTTTCAGACTAGGAGTGTTTTGCGTCAAGGAATGCGTACATAGCAAGATGCCGATCATTCTCATAAGAACTCTAAGGAAGTCAATGATAAAAGACAGTCAGACACTCAGTTGTGACTGAAGTACAACGTTGTTCGGTGTCTAACACATCAAGTACAAACTGCCCTGCAAATCAGGACAGTGTTGCAGAAGAAGCAGAGAAGCAGGCGACTTTTCCAGAAAATGATGGACTATGATTGGACATCCTTCAAAATGTCTCTACCGGATATTTTTTGGTTTCCAACCTATAAATAGCAGGAACAACATAGACATAAAAACCTTCGCATCTTTAAATATCCAACACATTTATACTTGCATCTCTGCTGAAATTAAAGCCCAAGCATTAAACGCTCTCAAGCGAGAAGGCATTAATACTGTGGTTCATTTATTGAACACGAAGAATTCATTGCTTAGAGAATCTTTGGAGATTCACTGTGTGGCCTTGAGTACACGAGGATTAAGTCTGCTGACTTAATCTACTGACTTGGTGTTCTTACTTTCATAGTAAGAACACAACAGCCTGATCTTGTAAAGGAAGAGCAGATTATTACGGGCAACTAGCAACCAGTGTACATTCTAGGAAGAACTCAACCATCCATTCTACCAAAGAAGGAAAAGGGAGGTTTGTCCTCAGTCCAACTTTGATGACTGCCAGTTCACAGTGAAGACGCAGAGCCTTCGACGAACTGAAGAAGGAGTGAAGTACAACCACCTGGGTGAGTGATCCATTGTGTTGTGGACGGAGGTCTCTAAAACAATTGGCTATAGATCGTGAGGACTGTATCTTCATAACTTAGTGAATGTCCGGATCTAATATCCGAAGAGTGGACGTAGGACTTAAGGCTCCGAACCACTATAAATATCAAGTGTCGTTTACAACTTTACTTACTTTACGCATTTAACAGTTTTCAACTTATATCTTGAAACCTTCAACACTTACCATGAAAGTGTTGAAGTGTATAACTGTTAATTCTCTAACTGTAAACTGTTAATCTAAACAGCTAGATAACATAAACTGTGTTTCTAAAACTGTCACATAAAAACTGTGTAGATAAAAAACTGAACTCCCCGCGAATTAGAGTGTATTTAACTGTTTTAATACTTCTGCTGCACATTATACGTACTTTGATCTGGGACCAACACATCCCGACGACCACGAATGATTCCAAGGTCGTCATCAACTTCCTGCAGAAGCTGGTGACAAGGTTTGGGACGCCTAGAGCTCTGGTGAGTGATGGGGGGTCTTACTTCTGCAACAAGTTATTAGCTTCCCTACTTGCAAGATACGGAGTCAAGCACCGAGTCACTAACCGTATCACCCTCAATGGAACGGTCTGACTGAGCTATCCAATTGATAAATCAAGCAGATTTAGAGAAGACGGTGAAACAAAGGAGGGATGGGGCTGTGAAGCTCGATGATGCGCTGTGGGCATATCGCACTGCCTACAAGACATCAATTGGGACACCCCCCTGTCAGCTGGTGTTTGGGAAGTCATGTCACCTTCCCGTTGAGATGGAGCATAGGGCTTGGAGAGCAATAAAGGAGCTTAACCTGGACTGGAAACTGGCTGCTGTTGATCGAGTCATGGCACTAAATGAGCTCGAGGATTTTAAGGATGAGGCATACGAGAATAATGTCATCTACAAGAAGCGTGCTAAGAGGTTTCACGACAACAGAATTTGCCAGCACGTCTTCAACTCTGATGACAAAGTCCTCATCTTCAATTCCCACCTTCGCCTCATGCCTGGCAAGCTGCAATCAAACTGGATCGGTCCATACACCGTGGTTTGCCAATTTCCAAAAGGTGTAGTAGAACTGGCCGGTCAATACGACACAACTTTCAAGGTCAATGGGCAGAGGCTGAAACCGTATCACACCCCGCTTCAAATTAGTGTCATAGAGGTGTACTATTTGGATCGCCCATGAGTAAAGGTATCGTCGAGCTAGCGACGTAAAACCAAACACTTGTTGGGAGGTAACCCTACGATTTATTTGCTTTCAGTATTTTCTTATTTTTTTGTTTAAGTTTATGAATTTTAATTTTTAGATGAATTAGGAATTATTGATTGTTGCCTTAGTTTTTTCGTACAGTTTAAAACATTCAGTGAGCAAATTAGTGTCAACTTCGACCGACGCAAACCCTCATCGATCGAAGTTGACGACTCAGACCGGGTGACTTTTTGCTCAACTTTGATCGATGCAGACCCGTGTCGATAAAAGTCGAGGCTTCAGACACGCGGCGGGCCACGTAAGATTTTTAACTTAAAACCCTTCCCTCCCCCTCACTTCACACACGACACTCAAACCTCCCAAACACAAAAACCCTTCATCCCTTCACCTTCAAGCACCAATTCTACGCAAGGTATGACTTCTAATCTCATCCTCTTTCGAATTTAACAAGGTTTTTTACTTTTGCTCTTGATTTTGAGAGTTTTGAACCGTTGGAATTGTGAATTTTTTCTTGGTTGATACTAGGACCTAAATTTGATTTCCATACTTAGATTTGATATGGGTTAGTTGTTTAGTTGATATATATACTTCCTTGTCTCTATTTTGAACTTAATGGAGTAAGATTTTGATTTTTTACGATTCTCTCTTTTCTTTCGTGGTTTTTGATTTGGAACAAATTGAGAAACCTTTGATTTGGGGGAATTCATGGTTAAATCTTGCTTGTATTAGGAAAGAATTACTCATTTGTTGCGTCAATTTTGAATGGGTACTTGCTTGATGGGGGGAATTTTGGATTTGGAATGGGAATTTGTACTGTTTTACCTTTGTGAATTTGAGGATTGTTGCTGTTTGTATTGCCCTGATTTTTGCCTCATTTGTGCAGCACTGAGATGGCTGGGAGACCAACTTTTCAGATAAATGCAGAGCTGACAGCCTACAACAAAATCCTCCAGGCTAACATTCACCAGTCCAGATACCCCTGCCCCGACACCATGGCACAGCTCGGCATTGGTGCAGATGTGGAGGCTCTCCTCCGAAGGATCCGATGGAGGAGATGGATGACAGCCCAGTGCCAATCCTTGTCCGAGAGTTCTTTGCCACCCTCACGGTGACAAAGTCATCCCAGCATGTGGAGCCAATCTCCATTCAATTTCAGTTGGGGGGGTCAGAGGTATTCCTTGACACGGAACCAGCTTCACGAGATCTTGGGGTGCCCGGTCGGAGGCTGCTTCTGCTTCCCTGAAGAGTTTAGCCCGGCAACGTTCTGGAGGCAGATTGCCTCCGAGGTGGAGGATACGGGGATCTTGATTCCGGGGCTCTCAAAGCCTCCTCAGTTGATAACCCCGTCTTTCGCTACATTCTACGGTGCCTCGGGCTCTCCCTCGCCGGCCGAAATGAGAGTGGCAATGTGCGCTTTCAGGAGATACTAGTGCTCTGGGGGATGCTCACACGGACCAAGGTGAGCATGGCGGGATTGGTGATGGACAACTGGGAGAGGCAGACGAAGGCCAAACCCAATACAGTTTGGAGTGGGGGATTGATCACCCCCATCGCTGAAGCACTTGGGATTCCAACTGTGGACCTAGAGGCATGTCCACCACTCATGGGCCTCGATGTCCAACAGCTCATTGATCACTGCTATTTCTAACAGATTAATTATAATAACAGCGGCAAATAAATTTGTAAACCCTAAGGTTATCGATCCAGGGGAATTGTGTGGGGAAATTATCCTATATACTAGCTATGATCCTAAGATTCATTGTTTGAGGAATTCAAAATCAGGGTTTTGGTTTTGGAAAATAAAGAAAACAATACTGAAAATTAAAGAGGTTTTGAAAGCAAAGTAAAGGAGCACAGATTCTAGGGAAGAATTCTTATTATGGATGACATGTAGGAACCAATTAATTTAACAGGTGGAATACTGCAATAATGCTATATTTCCTTGTTTGGCAAATATAACCTAGATTACTAATTAGTGACTATCTCCGCTCGGTCTCGAAGTACACCAAATTAGTCAATCTGATAAGCAAATCAGTTCAATTCCTATAGTCTAGTACATCTGTTTGGATAGTGTAGATTGTATCATGCATTCCTAATCCCACTATCAATATTCACCTCTCGGTCCTTCTATCAATAGCTAGACATCTAAATTAATCGTCACCTCTCGGTCCTTGAATTAATCTAGAATTAAAAATAAATACAGGAATCATGAACCTAATTAATTAATCCTAACATGCATCCATAATAATATCAACCCTAGAACCCGCTAGGGTTTCTAGCCACTCATCGCAGATAGAAATCCAAAAGAAAACATATTAAATTGCATAAAAGTAAAGAACTTACAAGAAAATAAAAGGGTTTCGTGTTTCCCAAGTCTCCAAACTCTAAAAATTGAAAACTATGATTGCATGCCTCAAAAAGTCGAATTTAATTAGGTATTTATAGGGGTGGATGTGTATCCTATCAAATCTAGAGCTAAAGATATGAAGAAATCCGATTTTCATCAGATTTCTGCTCCAGCAGACAGACTCGCGTCGATAGTGGCTGATTGGCGTCGATCGACGTGGCCATCTCTTCGGCGTCGATCGATGCTGATTGGCGTCGATCGACGTGGTCTCTCGCCCCTTCTGCGTGGTCTCACGGTTTTGGCCATAACTTCCTCTCCCGAACTCCGATTGACCCGATTCCAGTTGCATTGGAGAGCTAACTCAAAGCATCATCCATTGCCATGTGCCAATAGCTCGAATTCCTCTTGTGGAAGAAATCTTCACTGCTACTCTTACACGTCACTGCTTCCGGAACGGATTTCTCGTGAACTTAGGCCTAAAACCCTACAAAAACACCAAAATGCGCATAATACCACCTAATATAGACTCATGCATAGAATATATATATAAACTCAATAAAACTACATAAAATAGTAGAAAAATAATATAGATAAGTGAGTGAAATAATGAGCTTATCAAATCCCCCAAACTTGAACGTTTGATTGTCCTCAATCAATAGGCAAGAAAGAAATCAAAAGATCATGCGATTAAAGTGCAATGCCTCACAAGATCCATCACAGTCAAGAATCAAAAATCCACTACGCACAAGCAATTTGAAAGAGACAGAAAATTCATCAATAGTGGAAGAACTCACGGGAAGTGTATCGCTCAACTCTCAAGTGTTTAAGGTATAGATGAAAGCACTCAATAACATGTATGAAGAAATTTCTACCATAGGCTTGCAAATTTTCTAATATCTCCACTGCTAGAATGTGCACACAAGTCTAGAATCAAAAAGGACTTTCATTAGGTTGTAATGTAGGCTTTTTGTGAAAGGTAGGGAAAATTTGGCCAAGTGACTAAATTAAATTGAGTTGATCATTCTCAACTAATGCAACCACCATCTATTCATCATCCACCTCATCTCCTCAAATATATCAACAAATACACAACCTTTTTTTTTCTAGCTCATTTTGAGTCTCTTATGCTCTTTACATAATTTTGTATCCTTTTCTTTTCAGAGAGCTTATGAGAATTCTAATTATTTCTTTGGGCTTCTTTTTTTTCACACATCTTTTCACCACTAATTTATAATTTCTTATCTCCATATCACAATCATTCCACCCCATACACCACAACTCAAGACATGAGCGAAACCAATACTTCTTCTTAATCTCATAGACAAGGAAAGAAAAATTTTGTATAGGCTCAAAAGTGGCTAAGTAGGGAAAATTTAATGTGAAGGGACAGTGTTTAGGGAATTGGGCTATCAAAGATGGCCTAAGATCATTTCCTAAACTTGTGCACACTATGCAGTCTCAACACAGAAAATAGGCAAGTTCTAGAGAAATAAAAACACACATGGGAATCTCACATCAACGAAATAAAGGCTCAAATTTCTCACACAAGGGTTCAAAATTTTTCTTCCACAGTCAATTTCAAATCAGCTCAATCATCATGCAAGCATAAGTGTCAAATCAATCCTATCATGCGGTATTCTACATTCATAGGCACTAAACCACAATCACAATTAATTCAAACTCAACCATCAATCGATTCTACTCTCACAATCTCATTTGGGTTATTTCAAAACTCAAAAATTTTCCCACAAAATAGAATAAAAACTTAAAAAGTTTTAAGGAAAAAATTAAATGCGAAAAAGCAGAATAAATTAAAAGATAGAACGTTCCATCTCTTGTCCACATCCCCCCAAACTTATTTCCAACTCGAAGACTGGAATAAGTTTGAAAATCAGACAAAAGAGGGAACAATACCTGGTAGTTGATCTCAGACATCAACTTTTTATCCCCCGGAGTCTTTGGATATCGCTCGGCGTGAATTGTTGCAGCTGGCACTTTGCGTTGATCGACGTGAAGCCTTCTTGCCGATCCCATTGAGGATCGAAGTGTATCACGCCAGGTTGCCTTACGTCGATCGACGCCAGGCTGCGTCGATCGACGTTGAGCCGATCTCGAATTTTTTTTTTCAAACTGCAAAATTATTGTTAACGCAAAAACAATAGAACTTCAAAATAAATAATAAAAAAACGAAAATTAAAAATAAAATACGAAAAAGGTTGGGTTAACTCCCAACAAGTGCTTGATTTAACGTCGCAGCTCGACGATACCTCAAATCACCGCCAGGGAGGTCAGGTCCAGACTCGCCGACCTTTGGCATCCACCATGTAAACCTTCCGATCCTTGATAATGGTGGTGAGCTCAGAAAAAGGCGGCGTGGTTGACAGATTCACCCTTTCGTTTCCTCTCTCCCACTCAATGGCAGCTGCTTCTTCCTCTTCAGATTCATCTCCTTCTTCAGTAGTGGAGACCCTATTGCACTCCGCTTTCTTCTTGCTCTTATCGATCACAAAGGTGATCTTCTCATCGTTTTCTCGGAGTTGATTCGCCACCTCGACAGTCAATAAGAGCGGCGCTAGTGTCGAGAAACTCACGCCCCAAGATCATGGGCATGTTCTTGTCCTCTTTCATCTCGGGCACCACGAAATCTGCAGGAAAAATGAGATGGCCCACGCGAATGAGCACATCCTCTAGTATACCTTTCGGGCGGGACACAGACCAGTCCGCCATATGCAGGGTGATCGTCGTGGGCCTCATCTCTCCGATGTTGAGACGTTTGTAAATAGAGTACGGCATCACGTTGATACTGGCCCCAGTATCACATAGTACTCTCTCGAGCATGTGTCCCCCAATCTCAACCGGAATAGAGAAGCATCCAGGATCGCTTCTCTAGATGGGCACCTGTTTTTGAAGTAGCAGGTTGCACTGCTCGTGGATCTTCACCATCTCATTCTCCACGAACTGCTTCTTTCCACTGATCAGTTTCCGGAGGTACTTCATGTACCCCGGGATCTCCTTTAGTACTTCGATCAGTGGGATGTTGATGCTGACCTTCCTCATATTCTCCACAAATCTGGAGAACTTCTCGTCCTCTTTCTGCTTCGTGAACCTCTGTGGGAATGGCAAAGGAGGAGGTTGATTTTCAGACTGCTTCAACTTTTTGGCTGGAACAGACTTTGACGTTGATCGACATAGGGTGGTGTCGATCGATGGGGTTTCTTCTTCGGCATCGATCGATGCGGGTGGTGCGTCGATCGACGTGGATCCCTGTCCTGTGCAGTTTTGCCCCTTTTCGCCTCCAGAATCGTTCACAGCCGTCTCGGGACCCTTGTAGCTCGTCCCAGACCCCAGAGTGACGACTTTGCAGTCTTTTTGAGCCTTTGGGTTCACCTCCGTTGTGCTCGGAAGCTGTCCAGGCTTGTGTTTGTTGCCGAGTGTAGTGGCAATCTGGCTCAATTGCGTGTCCATCATCTGAAGGTGTTTTGTCATCAGCTGCATGTGGTTGGCCGTCCCCTTCACCTCGGTTTCTACCTTCCCAAACCGGTTATCCGAGCTCTTGATAAATTTCTCAAGCGTCTCTTCCAGCACAGACTTCTTTCTTTCCACGATTTCTCCTCCAGTACCTACATCAAAACCAGACAGAGGGTGCTCTGCAGCTGAAGGGTTAGAATAAGAAAAACCAGGGTGAGATCGCCCATGGTTGTAATGATACCCCTGGTTGCCTCGGTAGTTATTGTGATAACCACCGCCAATGTAGTTCACCTCTGTCCCGGCAGTTCCAAACAAATTGCTTGCACCTCGGTTGATGTAGTCAGCCTCCACGGGTACTATGGCCATGCTTGGCTCTGCAACAGTTGCAGCTTGTGTTGTGCCCAATTTTTCAATCTCTTCTCAGAGCTTTTTCACCTCCGCAACCACGTCGAATTCTGGCTTTGTCTCGACTGCTTTGACCGGTAGCTGCCTATCAGTTGGCCATTGGTGGCTATTCAGCGCCATGTCTGCCAACATCCTCATACTTTGTGCACTACTCTTCTTCATCAGTATCCCACCAGCAGATGCATCAACCAGCTCCTTCATGTGAGGATTCAAACCCTCATAGAAGTGGCACACTTGCATCTCCAGATCGATGCCATGTCCCGGACAGAGTCGTAGAAGCTCTTTGTATCTCAACAGAAATTCATAATACTTTTATGATATTCCACTACGAAGAAGAATTAAATTTGGCAATTAATTGATTTATAATTACCTATATGACATAATAGGTAGAAAACCCTAGTATCTATATTTCTCATATTCGAATTTCAAAACCTTCCAAGATTTCTTGTTTTATTTCAATTTTAGGATTCAAGCAACAAAATTCAGTTTTCGATTTTCCTAAACAATATTCCAAAAACTTTGATTTAGTACTTAGGGTTTTTTCGTTACTTCGCTCCTCTGGGATTCGATAATTTTATTTCATCACTATATTATTAGCTTAGCTAAATTGCTAGTGAAATAATTTATTGATCACAAGGAGAACCTGATTTTAACTAGCATTCCTGATTCTCTACCCCCTTCTATTTCCTCTCTTTTGCAGGATTTTGAGGATGTCTTTCCAGATGATACCTCAGCTTGACTGCCACCCATTCGTGGAATTGAGCATCAGATTGATTTTGTGCATGGAGCAACCCTTCCGAATAGACCAGCTTACCAAACAAGCTCGTAGGAGATGAAGGAACTGAAGAGGTAGATCGGAGAGTTGCTGGTTAAGGGGCACCTGAGAGAGAGTTTGAGTCCTTGTGCAGTTCTAGTTTTGCTTGTGCCCAAGAAGGATTCGATCATGAGGATGTGTTGCGACTGTCGTGCTATCAACAACATTACGGTTAAGTATTGCCATCCTTATAGGGTTTTTCCGTGAACCGAATCACCAAAACCAAACTGAACCGGATCGATTTATGGATATTGCACATAATCCGAATTCACAAAAACCTAGCATGCTCTTATGAATTTAATGCATATTTGTGGATTAGAGAATTACCGTAATTTCGTCGTCTCTGTACCGATCTTTTGCGTTTGAATTCCAAACTTCAATTCAACCACGCAATTCGATTTCTCTGCGGAACAAAAATTAGAATACTAATTTCTAGAGAAAAACAAAAATAAAGAAAAGGGAAGAAGAGATCTGTTGTTCTCCAGATTAGATCTTCAGATCTGTGTCCCGGTGCTGATCAGATCTACTACTGGTGAGGACTCCGTAGATCTGTGGCTTGAGCAGGACCAGAATTCAAAAATCCTCCTCCTTTCTTTCTTGAAATCGGCGCCCCCTCTCTCACTCTCTAGATCTAGGGTTTTTCAAATTGTGTTATGAAGTGGCTAGGGTTTTAGAGTGTGAGAGGTCTATTTATAGACCTAGGGTTGTAAAACCCTAATGGGCTCCTGGGCTCAATTCAGCACACTTGTTGGGCCAGACCTGGGACCTAATGCAAATAATAAAGTGGGCCTATAAATTAATTAATTCTCATGTCCACAACCCAGGACACAATTAATTAATTAATATTAATTCTTTTTCACCACAGAATTAATACTGACCTACCCCTTTATTACCACGTTATAAGAACGGGTTGCATTAATTGAGAATCCCCATATTTAAGGTTACCGGACATCCATTAATTAATCGGAGCCTCTGACAAGCTCTAACTACAATTAATTAATATCTTATTATTCCTGAGTAGTACCACTCAAACCTTATCACTCGTGCCTGAACTTAATCAGCATGCAGGACTTTGGCACGATGAATGTCATTGAGCTCCTCAGGGAATGTCCTCATCCTATTATTCGGATATGGTTACCTAAACCCAGTCTCAGGCGGTACTACACGAACTGCTGTTACCCAAGATGCGGATATACAAGCACGTTACTTAGGCTCTCCACCATGGCAAGTCAAAGCAACAGTCAACCCGTGCAAACCCCTGAACCTTCGTTAGGGTTTGGAATCAATCAATATAAAGAGATCTTGTATTCGCTGATGTCAGACAGACGAATACATCTCACTGCGGTCCATCAATACGCCACCTCTGCGTACCAGCATGTCAAGTAGCCAAGACAGACTACTTATTCCGACAATGCCGCAGCCATCCGGACAGACGTATCCTCGTACGCTGTCTCGGCTGTGATCAAGTTTATGTCTCACTAGGTCAAGTGATCATACTGTCTTCTGCAAACTACAACACGCTGTATGATCGTCCCTATCGGTGAGACAAGAGGATACCATTGTTCATACATGTACGATTGTTAACAGATAGGAGAAATAAACCGTTGTATACTCATTATAATAAATGCTTTCAGTATACAAAACCCATCAATCTCCCACTTATACTCAAAGAATAACTAAGCTATTACAGAGTATACAGTCCGTCTATCTAGTCTGATGTCTCCTTAACCACTATCAGTGGTCCGTATCCACCTCAGACCCAGCTCACGAATATGTCTTTCGTAAACTTTCTGCGGCAAGCTCTTTGTAAATGGATCAGCAAGATTGTCAGCAGTGTCAATCTTCTTAATCAGCACATCGCCCCTCGATACAATTTCTCGTATGATATGGTACTTTCTCTCTATGTGTTTGCTTGCCCTGTGAGACCGCGGTTCCTTTGAGTTTGCCACTGCACCAGAGTTATCACAATAAATTGTGATGCTCCTCGGTAAACTCGGGATCACGCCCAACTCTAAAAGGTAGTTCCTAAGCCATACCCCCTCTTTCGAGGCGTCGGAGGCGGCGACATATTCCGCCTCCATGGTGGAGTCAGCAATGCATTTCTGCTTTAAGCTCCTCCAAGATACAGCTCCACCTCCCAGGGTAAACACATATCCTGAGGTCGATTTCTTCTCATCCTGGTCACCTTGGAAATCCGAGTCCGTATAACCCACAGGGAACAAATCCTCACTTTGATAAACTAGGCAGTAATTCCTAGTTCTCTTCAAATACTTAAGGATGTGCTTTACAGCAGTCCAGTGCGCCTGTCCAGGGTTAGACTGATATCTTGCTACCATGCCAACGACATAACAGATATCTGGCCTAGTACACAGCATCGCATACATGAGGCTACCCACACCCGAAGCATATGGTACAAGACTCATCTCATCTTTCTCCCGCTGTGTCTGAGGACACTGCCCACTAGAAAGATGAACGCCATGTCTGAAAGGCAGCAAGCCTTTCTTGGCGAGTTACATGCTGAACTGGGCAATCACAGTATCCACATAGGATGCCTGGGATAAGCTCAACATTCTTCTCTTACGGTCCCGCAAGACCTTAATCCCAAGAATGTAGCCAGCTTCACCCAGATCCTTCATTTGGAACTGTTCGGATAACCAAGCTTTGATTTCGGACATAACTCCCTCGTTGTTTCCAAATAGGAGTATGTCATCAATGTATAGTGCAAGGAAGATCGCGCTCCCACTGACACAAAGTCGGTAAACACAACTTTCGTTTTCCAACTGTGCAAATCCATAGGATTTAATCACATCGTTGAAACGTAAGTTCCACGACCTTGAAGCTTGCTTAAGTCCATACAAGGACTTCCTAAGCTTCCAGACAAGATGTTATTCGCCCTTGCTTATGTAACCCTCGGGTTGCTGCATATAGATGTCCCTACCTTCTTCAAGGTGACCGTTTAGAAAAGCAGTTTTGACATCCATCTGTCAGATCTCGAGGTCCATATGCGCAGCTATGGCAAGGAGTATCCGGATGGATTTGAGCATGGCTACGGGTAAAAAGGTTTCCTCATAGTCAATGCCCTCTTTTTTACTATAACCCTTTGCCACCAGCCTGGCTTTAAAAGCCGTGATCTTTCCATCCGCCACTTTCTTTCTTTTGTATACCCATTTGCACCTTATGGCCCTAAAACCATCCGGCAAATAAGTTTTCTGGTATACATCCATAGCAGTTATGGATTCTATTTCAGAATCCATGGCGACACGCTATTTGGCAACATCCTTGTCCTGCACTGCCTCTTCGTAAGTCAGTGGGTCAGAGTCCTCATGTCCGTCTTCCGGGCTCAAGTCCGAAGACTCAACCACGAACATGTACCTTTCTGGCTGGAAAATAACTCTCCCACTACGACAAGGCATCGGTGCCGTGTCAGTAGTAGGTGCAGTAACTTGTGGTCCTGCACCTTGCACTGAAGAACGTGTCTGTGGTGCTGTGCCTCTCACATGTGCACCCACATCTACACGTTCCCCTTCCCTTGGAATTGCATTCTCGTTCTCAATTTCTTGAAGAACGATATCACTCCTTGACTTGTGATTACTCACATACTCGTCCTCCAAGAATCTAGCGTTGGTGCTGACAACGACTCTTTGACTCTCAGGATGGGATACCCTATGAACAACATTACTTTTGACCTGCTTTCTAACTTATCAAGTTCCTTCGACAAAACGTATGTCGGACAGCCCCATACTCTAAACTTGCACAAACTAGGTTTGCGACCAAGGAAGAGCTCAGAAGGCGTCTTAGGAACTGATTTAGAAGGCACCACATTAAACACGTAAGTTGTTGTCTCCAATGCGTAGCCCCAAAACGAAATTGGTAAGTTAGCATAACTCATCATTGATCTTACCATCTCTAGAAGAGTCCTATTTCTTCTTTTAGCTACACCATTTTGCTGGGGAGTACCCGGTGCAGTCCACTGGGATGTAATCCCATTTTCTAACAAATATTGCAGGAACTCGTTACCAAGGTATTCGCCACCGCAGTCAGATTGCAGCGACTTGATAGTTATCCCGACCTTCTTTTCTACCTCAGCCTTGAACTCTTTGAATTTCTCCAAGCATTCAGACTTGTAGTGAAGCAGGTAAACGTATCCGTACCTTGAGTAGTCGTCAATGAAAGTGATGAAATACTTGTACCCTCCACGAGCCTACGTGGACATCGGTCCACACAAGTCAGAATGGATCAATTCCAACACTTCCTCTGCTCGAGACTGACTAGCCTTGAAAGGCCTGGTTGACATCTTGCCCTCGATGCAGGATTCGCAGACTTGATAAGGTATAGCCCGGACTAAGTCCAATGTACCGTCATCTGCAAGTCTTTGAATCCGCTTCAAGCTGATGTGACCCAGTCTCAAGTGCCAGAGATATGTAAGATCCTCATCAGAAGAAGTAAGTTTTCTCTTTCTAGGATTATCAATTACGGATGAATTACATGCAATACTTAAGGGCATATTTGATCGAAGTAACATAGAGATTGTAAATCAACATACCATAATGGACAACATTGTTATTACCAATGATAAAATCATAAATAACAAATATCCATAAAAGTTGATAAAATTTGTCCTGCCGATAAGCCACGGCCCACAAATAAACTCTCAAATGTACTTAGTTCATCAAAACATAAAGAAAAGAAAACTCCATGAAGCTCCGTCATAAAACATTGCCTTCATCCAGTTTGGTATCTTCTTGCCATCACTCACCTGCCTTGTCGGCACGGTCCCCTGCAAAGTACAACAACATGATCAACAAGTCAGCGCTTACAGCTCTTGAAAGAGAAACGCCGCACTCTAATCATGCTTCAGTTATACATGCAAATGGCATACCCTGTCTGGCCTTGTGGGCCTGACAATCTTTCCTCCTATGTCCTTTCTTACCACACCTGAAAACACTTGTCCCTCGAAGTTTCCCCATAGGCTTATTAACAACTCCCATGTCCTTTGCAGTTACATTTCCAGCCATCTTCTTAATCGCTCTTTTTGGCTTCATACCTTTCGATACAGCAGAGTGATTACCAGAAGTAGCTAAGGCAACCTTCTAAGGATTCATAACCGATTCCATTGCCATCAAGTCATTGAGCAACTCGTTAAGAGTATACTCCTTCTTGTTCATGACAACAATCAGTCTAAAACTCTCAAAGGATTTGGGTAGAGAGTTTAGTATGATATCGACCTTAGCCTCAGTGTCAATACCTCCACTGTGCACAGTTAGCTCATCCATGAGGTGAGTCATGGAAACTACGTGCTCTCTCACTCGTTGTAATAGTCTACTTCCTCTAGCGAGGATTCAGTAGTGGGCACTTATAGGACAAAGTACTTGTAGAACGAACATGTGTTCTTCTGCAATCAGGATGTATTCAAGGTTGCGTTTCCATTCCAGGAAGTTTGGACCAGTTGGAGAATTTTGTGCGAGAATATTGATAACACTAGACATAGACATATCCGAAACAATAAAGTATCTTAAATAAGAACATACATGTAGAACTTCGAAAACAAATGCATTGAAAACCTTTTAATAAATCAAATACAAATTTTTTCCACTAATTGCCCAAGAGATCCCACCGCAAGCTACACTCGTAGATGTTTACGATGTCACCCTCAACCAGAACTGCGGGTTTTAAGCCCCAATCCATTTAATTTCACTACCATGTCAGGATGCTTTTGACACTAGAAATTAATAATTAGTGAAAACCTTAGACCAAGCCATCTCTCAAGAACAGGGATGCAATTCTTGCATTATATTCTAAGATGCTTCTAAGCCATTAACCACAAATTTAACTCCAGCCAAAAGAGACAGTTTAGAATGGCACGTAACCATACCGCACAGCCCTTAAAGCTTTTGTTATCTATAATTTAAATCAATCCTAGAATACTTGTGAAAGAGATCTACGCAAGCTACACTCGTAGACGTTTACGCAAAGCCCTCCCACTATTCACATGATTTAAATTGTTTGTCTAGAAATCCCAACAACCGTACCCATGCACCTCTAGGAACTAGCAAGCTACACTCGTAGACGTTTACTAGAACGAGAGATACACTTACAGCCTAGGACCGCTTTGTGGAGGTCTATTGATTTTAATTAAAAAATCTGCTTAGTATTTTTCTTTTAAAAGATTTCTTTATACGCACACATAATTTCTTTGTTATTATATTTCCCAAATATTTGCATGTAATAATACAAGCCCAAAAATTCCCAAAATATAATCCAACAAGAAATTAATCACATAAGCATGCTTGGAAAACTGTAGATAATAAAAGCAGTAAAACATGTTTTTCCTATTATCTACACATGCTTAATTGCGCACATAAATAAATCACATATCATACGAGGATAATTAAGGCAAACTAAAATTCCTCGTGGCTCCAAAAATAGAAAAATAAATTCTATCTATTACAATTTGAATTTGAATCTAATTTTGGATAAATCCAAATCTTTTCAAATCTTCAAGGGCCTCCAAATCTGATTCACCAAATCTTTTGGGATTTAGGCCTTTGTGATTTGATGATTCGCCCTAACCCTAATGCAAACCCTAGGGTTTGCACAGGATTGTACAAACCACCAAAAATACGAGCCACCGCGACGGGATAGCAGCAGCCGACGACAGCCACAGCTGCCGCCGACCGACCACCGCCCGCCGCCGCCGGACCCAGCGCAGCCCTGCACCGCCGCGCGCGCACCGCGCGCTCCGTCCCAGCCTCGCACGCACAGGTCACGCGCGCCCCTGCCGCTGCTTGCGTGTGCAGCGCGCACCGCCGTTGCCCGCCGTCTTGCTTCGCCGGTCCTACGTCGGCTATGTCTTCGTTCTTTGTCCGCGACCCATCCAATTACAAAATTTGAAAATTTAGAGAAAACTATTCTATTACAATTTTCAAATCTACACTAATCACGGATTTTCTCGTGATTTTACAAAAACAATTCAGCCCTATACGGATAAACCACCGAGGGCTGAATCAACGGGTTGCCACGAGGAACAAAAACCAACATCCACAAAATAATATATTCATACATGCATATTGAATTTGATTATGAACAACAGAGCCATAAATCAGAAACTTGGCTCTGATACCAATTGTAGGGTTTTCCCGTGAACCGAATCATCAAAACCAAACTGAACCGGATCGATTTATGGATATTGCACATAATCCAAATTCACAAAAACCTAGCATGCTCCTATGAATTTAATGCATATTTGTGGATTAGAGAATTACCGTAATTCCGTCGTCTCTGTACCGATCTTTTGCGTTTGAATTCCAAACTTCAATTCAACCACGCAATTCGATTTCTCCGCGGAACAGAAATTAGAATACTAATTTCTAGAGAAAAACGAAAATAAAGAAAAGGGAAGAAGAGATCTGTTGTTCTCCAGATTAGATCTTCTGATCTGTGTCCCGGTGCTGATCAGATCTACTACTGGTGAGGACTCCGTAGATCTGTGGCTTGAGCAGGACCAGAATTCGAAAATTCTCCTCCTTTCTTTCTTGAAATCGGCGCCCCCTCTCTCACTCTCTAGATCTAGGGTTTTTCAAATTGTGTTATGAAGTGACTAGGATTTTAGAGAGTGAGAGGTCTATTTATAGACCTAGGGTTGTAAAACCCTAATGGGCTCCTGGGCTCAATTCAGCACACTTGTTGGGCCAGACCTGAGACCTAATGCAAATAATAAAGTGGGCCTATAAATTAATTAATTCTCATGTCCACAACCCAGGACACAATTAATTAATTAATATTAATTCTTTTTCACCACAGAATTAATATTGACCTACCCCTTTATTACCACGTTATGAGAACGGGTTGCATTAATTGAGAATCCCCATATTTAAGGTTACCGGACATCCATTAATTAATCGGAGCCTCTGACAAGCTCTAACTACAATTAATTAATATCTTATTATTCCTGAGTAGTACCACTCAAACCTTATCACTCGTGCCTGAACTTAATTAGCATGCAGGACTTTGGCACGATGAATGTCATTGAGCTCCTCAGGGAATGTCCTCATCCTATTACTCGGATATGGTTACCTAAACCCAGTCTCAGGCGGTACTACACGAACTGTTGTTACCCAAGATGCGGATGTACGAGCACGTTACTTAGGCTCTCCACCATGGCAAGTCAAAGCAACAGTCAACCCGTGCAAACCCCTGAACCTTCGTTAGGGTTTGGAATCAATCAATATAACGAGATCTTGTATTCGCTGATGTCAGACAGACGAATACATCTCACTGCGGTCCATCAATACGCCACCTCTACGTACCAGCATGTCAAGTAGCCAAGACAGACTACTTATTCCGACAATGCCACAACCATCCGGATAGACGTATCCTCGTACGCTGTCTCGGCTGTGATCAAGTTTATGTCTCACTAGGTCAAGTGATCATACTGTCTTCTGCAATCTACAACACGCTGTATGATCGTCCCTATCGGTGAGACAAGAGGATACCATTGTTCATACATGTACGATTGTTAACAGATAGGAGAAATAAACCGTTGTATACTCATTATAATAAATGCTTTCAGTATACAAAACCCATCAATCCTATCCCTCGTTTAGATGATATGTTAGATGAGTTGCATGGTTCTAGTATGTTTTCTAAGATAGATTTGAGAAGTGATTATCATCAGATTAGGATTAAGGAGGGAGATGAGTGGAAAACTACTTTAAAAACTAAGCTTGGTCTGTATGAGTGGTTAGTCATGCCTTTTGGTTTGACTAATGCTCCTAGAGCTTTTATGTGTCTTATGAACCACGTTTTGAGAGCTTTCATTAGCAGATTTGTAGTTGTTTATTTTGATGATATTCTGATTTATAATAGGAGTCATGATGATCACATTGAGCATATGAGGTCTGTTTTGGATGTCCTTTGCAAGGAGAGATTGTTTGTTAACATGAAAAAGTGCACCTTTTGCACAAATAAGTTGGTGTTTCTTGATTTTGTTGTTATTGTATATGGAGTGCTTGTGGATGAAGAGAAGGTTCGAGCCATTCAGGAGTGGCCGCACCCAAGGGCATTGGCGATGCTCGGAGCTTTCATGGACTGGCCAGCTTGGTTTGTGCCTCATTTCAGTAGCATTGCAGCACCGTTGACTGAGGTAATTAAAAAGAATGTGGAGTTTAGATGGGGAGAATAACAAGAAAAGGCTTTCGAGTTGCTGAAGTATAAGTTAACACATGCCCCGGTATTATCTCTTCCTAACTTTTCTAAGAATTTTGTGATTGAATGTGATGCTTCTGGAGTTGGTATTGGTGCTATGTTGATGCAGGATAAGAGGCCCGTGGCATACTTCAGTGAGAAGTTGAATGGTGCGACATTGAACTACCCTACCTATGACAAGGAGCCGTACACCTTGGTGAGAGCCTTGAAAACATGGCAGCATTACTCGTGGGCTAAGGAGTTCGTTATCCACACCGATCATGAGTCGCTGAAGCATTTGAAGGGGTAGCACAAGCTGAATAAGAGACATGCAAGGTGGATGGACTTTGTAGAGACCTTTCCTTATGTTATCAAATACAAGCAAGGTAAGGAAAACGTGGTGGTTGATGCATTGTCTCGGAGGTATGCCTTAATCTCTACTTTAGATGCTAAGTTGCTTGAATTTGAATGCATTAAGAGTTTGTATGCTTCTGATGAGGATTTTGGTGATGTATATGCTGCATGTGAGACATCTGCTAGTGGTGAATACTTTAGGCATGATTGATTTTTGTTTAGGAGAAATAATTTGTGCATTCCTATGTGTTCACTACGTGAGATATTACTGTTAGAGTCACATGGTGGTGGCTTGATGGGTCATTTTAGTATTGCTAAGACTTTGGTTGTGTTGCATGAGCATTTCTTTTGGCCTCGCATGAAACGTGATGTTGAAAGGGTCTGTGGTAGATGCATTACTTGTAAACAGACTAAGTCTAGGTCTAGGTCTCATGGACCACGTACTTGGTGTGGTAGTGATTCTATTTTTGTGGTTGTTGATAGGTTTTCTAAGATGGCTCATTTTATTCCTTGTCATAAGTCTGATGATGCATTCAATGTTGCTGTTTTGTTCGTTAGGGAAGTTGTGAGATTGCATGGTATACCTAGGACCATTGTTTCCGATAGAGACTCTAAGTTGTTGAGCTACTATTAGAAGACTTTGTGGTGTAAGTTAGGAACTAAATTGCTAATTTCTACTACATTTCATCCACAAACTGATGGTCAAACTGAAGTAGTAAATAGGACTTTGTCTACATTGTTGAGAATTGTACTTAAGAAAAATATTAAGAATTAGGAAGAATGTTTGCCTCATGTTGAGTTTGCTTATAATCGTTCAGTTCATTCTGCTACTCAATTTTCACCTTTTGAGATTGTGTATGGTTTTAATCATTTGGATTTATGACCTTTACCTATGCAAGAGTTCACTAACCTTGATGGGAAGAAAAGAGCTGATTTTGTGAAGCAGATTCATGAGAGGGCAAGGCAGAACATAGAGCGTCGTATTGAGCAGTATGTCAAGCAAGTGAATAAAGGGTGCAAAAAGGTGTTGTTTGAGCCTGGAGATTGGGTCTGGCTGCACATGAGAAATGGGAGGTTTCCTTTGCAGTGAAGATCGAAGTTGTTACCTCGTGGAGATGGTCCCTTCCAAGTGTTGGAGAAAGTGAATGATAATGCATACAAATAAGACTTACCAAGTGAGTATGATGTTAGTGCTACGTTTAATGTTGCTGATTTAAGTCCTTTTGATGTAGGATATAACTTGGATTTGAGGACAAATCCTCTTGAAGAGGAGGGAAATGATGGAGCCCAAGTAGCAGCTGTGAGAGACGATCCAGTCTACATTCCGAGTGGGCCGATGACTAGAGCTTGAGCAAGGACTTTGAGGGCTGGATTGAGTGTGTTGATTAGAGACATTTGGGCTGCAAATAATTCCAAGAATTCGACATTGGTTTAAGAATTAAATGAAGGCCTAAAAGTTATTTATTTAATTATGTGTAATGATTGAGCATAGTTTAATTTAGTCAGTTTTTGGGCCAATATGTTAGGCCTTATTTTAATTAGTAATTTTCGAATTATTTATGATTTATTTTCGAATTTTAATTCCTTGTTTAGATTAGGATTTGAGTTGCCTATATATAGGCCTTGTTATGAACACTTTATTTAGTTTTTTCCGTTTAATAAAATTGTGAGGTTTTCTCCTATATTCTGAAAGGCTCAAAAATGAAATTCTATTCATCAAGTAGGATTTCAATCTCGACTAATCAATTGGACTGTCAAATTCATTTGTGGTGCCTTCGTTCATATCCTTCGTTGTTGGATCAATCCGCTTCTTGGGTCGTAGGAGATTTCAATCTGGACTACGGTACTTGAAGGTTTTCAAATCCAAAGGTGTTGGATTTCCCCATATTATCAAGTTCAGTTTGCTTTTGCATCGCACCCGAGTCGTTTCAGTTGAGTTCCTGGGCTGCGATCTAAATCTTTCGGGCGAGGATCACATCACTGTCCCACTCAATCTCAACATGAGTCAGCTCACCCTGAGGACTCTCACGCAAGTGATGAGAGAGATTATATGATAATCATCTCTTCTGTTGATTCTGCCATATCTACACCAAGGAAGTACAAGAGCTCGCGCTTACAGAAGAGCTCACTTTTGAGCAAAACATTAAAGGAGTCTGGAGAAAACATCCCTGGGATTCAAGGCAGGACAAAGAACTACAGAAAAGGATTCTACTTCTCAATGGCTCATGAGTTGGTGTTCACCTATCGAGCCAGCTGACACCCGAGATGTCAGACTCCTACCATGGGCTGGAGAAATTTCACAAAGGATAGAGCGTCGAGTTAGTGAAGAAATCAACTTGCTCTATCCTGACATGTTGCTTGAATGTTCAATCCCTTGTGATGTGCTGCGAAAAGAGTTCAGAATATGGAGACGATTTGATCTGGCCAGGCATGAACTTAATGCAGAAGATCTATCGATCATGATGGCTAGAATGGGGCTAACCTTCTGGAGGTCAGAGGAAGCCTGGCCAGATGAATGGAGTGCCCAAACTGAGAGGAGGCAAATGACAGAACAAAACTTAAGGTTGAGAATGCTAGCTATATGAGCTTACTGGGCTCATACTGCCGACTCATACAATTTTGGCCAGGACGCTCACAGGCTACCTCCTTCCAACTATCAGTTTGTGTCAGAGGCTCCCCATCTAATCGTCCCAATCTCTCAGGTTCCATCTCCTGTACTGACTCTGGATCATTATCGCAATCTTATAGCTGCAAGGAGACATAAGGTGGAGGAGCTCACTCAGCAGCTACGGGCAATGGAGGTTGAGGTTGAGCAGATTAAAGAGGATCTTGCTATTTCTCAAAGAGAATCGGCAAATGCGGATGCAGACTTCAAAGAAATGGAGCAAGCTTTGATATTTTCTGCTCAGCTTTTTGTTCAACAAACTACCGAGAGAGCGACACAGTTGATCAATGCCATCACCGCCGGCAGTGAAAGTTTGGCTCATACTTATAACGTGATCCTGAGGAGAAATGAAATGTTGAGGAGAATAGAGATTAGGTGTCAGGGGGATGAAGAAAAAAAGGTTAAGAGAAGCATATCTCAAGTGCAAGGCCGATGAAGAAGCTCGCCTACAACAAGAAGCTAGGCGCAAAGAGGAAAAAGACGAGCTTCAAAGGCAGCGCGCTGAAGCAGAGCATAATAGACTTGCTGAGGAAGAAGAGATAAGACGAGTGGAAGAAATGAGCAAGGCTGCTGAAGAGCTTGCCAGACAGGAAGAAGATAGAGTCCGGCTTCTTGTAGTAGTAACTACTGTACCTGAGTCCTCCATTCAAATCTCTGAAAGTAATGCTATGCCCATATGTATGATGAATAAGATGCAAGCGAATTTCCAAGATCAAATTGATACACTTGTCGCGAGATTTGAGAGGAAACAAGCCGAAATTGACGAAACTCTTTCTATGTGAAGTCTACTGTCTCAACGCTTCTTGAGATTGTCACAAAGGAGGAAGAGCAAAGACTGAAAGAAAAGGAAGAGCAGAGATAAAAAGAAGAGGCTGAAGAGAAAAGAAGGCAGGAGCAGCACAACATTCTTGCAGAGCTTATGGCCGAACTCTCTGGATCTAAACCGTCTTCATCTGATCCTCCTCCTCCATGAACTCTCTGGTATATTAAATCTATGGCTTTCTGTTTTGCAAATTCAGTTTACTACCTTTCATTCTATTTGGAATTTCTCAATCATTATTAAAGCTTGAAAACTGAACTTAGACAATCACTCATTGTCTCGCTCTTTCTCTCCTTATTTTAACATGGCTGAACTCACCTTTTTCTAAGAGTGAGCAGCAAAATTTGACTTTTTCACTCTAATGGTTTTTCGAGAAGTGTCTCTCCAATTCAAGGGGAAGACCAATTAGAGTAGGATAGAACTAAGGACACGTATACTGAGTAGTGTCGGTGTAAACTCAGTATACCATAATTCTTTTTCCTGTTGTCTCTTTAAGTGGTTTTGACAATATAAAAATGGGGGAAATTGTTAGGAACTAAGACTTAATTCCCTCCTTAATTTGATGTTTTGATATGTTAAAACTCACTTCAGCACTAAGTTTCTAGAGTTCTAAACTATAATCCTTGTATATGATCAATCGAGTTGTAATAGAACTTATAACTGAAGATCGAGCAGAGGAAATGCTCGAGAATTGAAGAAGTGTACGTGCGTGAAACTTGGTATCATCAAGTATGACCAGGGCCTATACTCAGTTTGGGTACTCAGTATAATGATTACCATACTGACTAGGAGAAGTCAGTATGAGGGTTTACCATACTGACTATGGGAAGTCAGTATGATGGTTCGTCATACGAACTATGGGAAGTCAGTATGAGGGCTGCCTACACTGACTATGTGAAGTCAGTATGAGAGCCTCTACCTTGTAAGCACGAGCTACACGAAGACAACCAAGCTCAGTCAGACTTCGGCATATTCTTGTTTAAGTAAAAGTTAGTAGGAGGATATACAAACTTGGGTTCCTCGGACTGAAACTTAGTCCGACACAAAGTGAAAAGTACACTGACACAGCAGAGCAGGGCAGAGCAGACCTATAGTATGGGCTATGATTGGATGATATTCTCCATGTCTCTAACGACTGGATTAATGTGTCTAACGGGTATAAATTCAAAATGCTCGAGGATTCCTCTATAAATAGGTCTGCACTTCAACCTTAAAAGGTTACAAATTACACACAACGAAGAACATATATCTAAGCTGACACTCTGCTAAATTCATTACTCAATCTCTTTGAGTTTTCGTGTTTCCATACAGAGATTTAAGTTCCAGACTCAAGTTGTCTCTCCGTCCTACTCTCTCTTAGCACGAGGCTGAAGCTTTATAGCTTAAGCTAATCTTTGGTGAATATATCTTTCTAAGATATATTCACAGCAGTCAGTCTCCTACTCCGGGATTCTGATTCTCACGGACTTTTGCAAACCACCTGAGTTCTGGGAAGAACAACAAACATCCAACCACCGGGAAGAAGGCTGCGGGGTGCCGTTCTCACTTCAACTTGAAGGCTAAGTGTACAAGGAGTTCCTAGGAGAGTGACCTCAGCAGACCGAAGGACGGAGCGCCGATGGGCTGTGTATAGATCGTAAGGAGGCTTGTATTATACTTAGTGATTTTCTAGATCAAGTGTCTGAAGAGTAGATGTAGGATTTTTAGATCCGAAACACTATAAAATATCCCGTGTTCTTTACTGCTTTCATTTAAGTTTTTGTCTTCATTAAGTTTTGCAAAATTGACTTTCAAACCTTCAATACTTGTCCAAATATTGAAGTGTATATTATGTGAAACTTACTTAAAGAACTATCGAACCTAAGCTTAAAATTTTTAGATACCCTAAACTATGTTCCAGTTAGTTTAGGAGAACAAGTGCAACTCATATATAATTCCGCTGCATATTACGTACTCTGATCTCGGGACCAACAATGGTCATTAATAAATTTTGCAAAATTGTTGTGGTTGTGCTGAAGTGATGATATGAAAGAGAGAAAAATTAATAAAATATTAAAGATTTTGAGTAGTTGAAGGTTGAGTCATTGCTGATAAACATAGTCTTAGCGCTCAATTAGGTCACATTTTACAACTATGCTTCTTAATGCATAATTTCAAATAATTTTGAATTTATTTAAACATTCAAATAATTTGAATTGCAATTTGAAAAATTACACATAATTTATGGTATAATTGAACCTTTAGTCATATAATTAATAGACACTAAATTAGATTCCATTAATTATTAAATTTGAGTTTCAATTTTGCGGAAATTTGAAAGACAAAAATCTCTTTGCACTAAACAAATGAAACTAAATAATTTCGATTATTTTGATCACAAGTATTCAAACTACTTTTTAAATTTTGATCAAGTATTATGATATTTATATTCCAAAATAATTATTATAAATATTTTAAATTGGTGAATAGTGAATGTCTGTCGAATATTTTTTAATTGGGAAGGTCTTGGGTTAGGCAGCTTAAATGATTTAGGCGGGTTTTATCCATTAACACAAGCCCAAACCCATATAATATACCATAATTGGGGATTAATAAATCCTATTTGGGATGGGTCAACCCATTTGGGTAGGATAAAACCCGCCTAAACTGTTTAGGCCTGCCTAACGCAAGTTTTTGCCTTTTTAATTTATACGACACCCTTAAAAGTCTATTAGTTTCTTTATAAAATGAGTTGATAGAAGAATATGTTGGATTTCATTAATGGAAATATAATTTGAAAATTTTATTGTTTGTAGTACAAATCTTATTTTCAGATCATGTTATACAATAAAATTTTCAATAATCAAAATATGTTTTAAAAAAAGAGATAAAATCATTTAAATAAAATTGTATAAAATCAAAAAAAATTCTTCCATACAATATCCTATCGTTACCATACTCTACCATAATTGTATTGTAAATTTAATTACAACATCAAAATTATTTTAAATACTTTTTCGTCCTTACATTTTTTTATGAACGGTGAATTAATAAGACTGTTCATGAACTTCTTGAATTTTGACTCGTAAAATTGAATATTGTTTGTTTGTGTAAACTTGTTAACTAAAATTAGTAAGATATATATAATTATAAAATTAGTAGTTTAATAATTTAAGATTAACAATTATAATAATCTAAATCTATTATATATATATAAAAACAAGAAGTTTGAAGAAATTACAGAATTGCCATTTTCCCGCCTAAAAACATCACATCACAATATTATTTTATTATTTTTTCCTTTTTTTATCTAATTCATCTATATTTTATCCCTATATACACATCCTTAAACCACTTAATTAAGTGACAAGATTAATAAGTGATAAATATTAGTTTTATATGACAATATTTAACTTATTTATCAAATTTATCTCATTCATAAAATACTACGATCTATAACCTATTTTTTAAAATCTATTATTAAGATAGTATCTTATTGATCTAAATAAATTATAGGTATAAAATAAATAATAGATAATAAGTTAGAGGATATTATTTGTGCCAATTTGTTTTTTCAAAATTACAAATATCATTTTTTGAGAGTTATTTTTATTTTAGGTTAGAATTTCAAAACATAATATAAATTAGGTGAAAATTTAATCATAATTCTATTATGATGGATCATTTTTTCTGAAGGTTGAATTATAAAGTATATATAGTCTCACACTTATATTTATGAATATACTAGACTTGATTTTTGGAGCAAAGAGTTTTGATTTGAGTTTGATAGTAACTTTAATTTTTAACAGCCTAATTTTTTAATTTTTATTTTTGTAGATTGTAATACATAAATTGAGAATAAAATTCATGGGTATTAAACTTTATATATATATATATATATGTATATATAATGTATGAATTAAATTCATTTAAATGACCTACTGTAACTTGAAATCATGACCTATTGGACACAAGTAATATGTTAACTACTTTTGTTTCGCGTTATGAGTAATTTTATATTTTTCCAATCCTCAAACACATACACTATAAAAAGATTATTTTAAATTATGAAATTTACTTATACAAAGATATATGTAAATATATAAGAATATCAACTAATATATTTCACATGAAAACATTTAGCCTATTATTTTGAGAAAAATGCATTTTCACATTTTATAAATGAATTTCGCGAGGGAAAGAAAATAAAATTTTAATTATATATATCTAAATCTGCAAATATATAGATATTAATATTATAGTTATATTAATGTACTGATGAAGCAAAGTTACACAAATGAAGAGGAATATCCCGAATATTATTTAAACATATAATCAATTGATTATAATTAAAACGCTACCCACGACACTCCAGATTGATAACTCACTCAATCTAATTATATTATATATTATTATTTATTAGTTTTATTCCGGTAAAAAAAGTATCCAATTTCACCATATATTATTAGGAAAGATATGGGCTCAACATGCATAAAATTCTCTATAATATAATAACTCATGACTTTCTAATATCAAACATATAGATTATTATAATAAAAAAATTGCATGTTGCAACATGATTTGAGATATGTGGGAACTTAATAACTACCAAAATTTCTACTTTTTCAGAAAATATATTTTGGCCTTAGTTCGTATAATTCTTAATTATGTACAATTTATCTATTATGATATATTCATTAAATATAATCATTTGTTGTTTTAAATTTTTTATTAATAATACTATAAATGATATCTCTTCTTAAAATTATGATAATTCTAAATTTATGCTTATATTTATGGATTAATATAAGGATGAACCTTCAAATACATATAATATAAAAATTATAGATTCATTTAAAAGAATTACTTTTTAGAAAATTTTAGCAATCGAGATTATTAAAAGAATAAAAAACAAAATAATAAGTATATTTTTTCACTTTATCCCAATTATGTGGTTTCGTTTTTTTTTTTTACATTCATCATTTGATAAGTATTTTCAATTTTTCATTATTAAAATTAATATACTATCATTCAACTGTATACTTCTATCTTAAATTATTTAAAACTAATAATATTTTGGACCCAATATATTTTACTTATCCAAGAAAATCATACCATTTGTCTTAATATTTTATAATAGAAGATGTATATTATATCATTGTGAAAAAACTATAAACTTAAAAGATAAAATCAAATATAATTAGTTGAATTAATTAAAATAAAATATAAATTTATGAATATATACAATTTAAAAATATAAAAATAAATAAATTGGCCGTGCAACGCACGGGTGTAATTCTAGTTTTTATAATTATAATAAAAAATTAAATTTGAGTATATTATAATATTATTTTTAATATATTTTAATTTAAAAATCAAATAGTTGATAGTTTGTTACCCACTGAAATTTACTCCATGACGATTGCACTCAACAATGGAGCAAAATTGATTTGTCCTTTATTTATGGAAGCTCATCTCTATGTTTACGACGAAGAATTTGCTGGCATTCAAGTTTGAGAGAGTGCCAGCAGTATAGCATTTTGAGTAGGTTTGGACTTGTTGACTTTTCAATTCTCATTTTGTAGCAATATTTGGGGAATTGGTTTTTGATTGAAACAGAGTTATCGAAAAAATGGTGGAGAAAATTGGTGAAGTAGAGGTGATACATCTATGGTCTTCACCGCGGTCCGTAAGCACAAGCCTTATGTATTCTTTTGCTCAGGTATGAATACGGTATCTCTTGCAAGCGAAATTATTGTACTTAGCAGTAACGAGTGTTGCAGAGAGTGAGCATTCTTCTTTTGAGAATATTTTCATTGAAATCCTGATTGCTGTTTGGGTTTTGTTGTTAAAGTTTCTTTAACCTGAAATTCTTTGAATGAGGATTAGTTATTAGTTTTAGGAAGTATGGCCATCTCTATGGTGATTATCTTATATTTTCCATGGCTAATGCCTTTAAGTTGATATTTTTCTTGTAAATGAGTATGAAATATTGATTATTAGATGAAGATTAGAATTGGGAAACCTATATTCAAGACTCAGCTATTGCATTCGTCGGTAGTGATGGAAAAAGATTTTGCCCTTTCTTGATTCAACCAGAGAGATGACACGGAAGTTCTTGATGAACCCCTGTATCCAAACTTTTTGCATGTGACAGGAGCTGCAAGGCCTTATAGAGAAGAACTCCTGTCAAAACTGGTAAATATGATCTTATCATCTGTCTGATTTGACTTACATTTTTCTGACTCCTTTATTTGTATCCTTTTGTTACCAGTAGTACTTTGTGAACTCAAGGTGTCTTCACTTTTTGAGTATCAAATCTGTAGCTTAGATATGAAGTCTGCTAAAGCCTGCCAACCTGCAAATTAACTAGTTGTAGTCTTGTACTCTTATGGGATCTTAATGCTGGCCTCGCTGAGTCTTCCTTTACTAATGTTATCATGCCTGAATGATACATTTTATTCTGATGAGTAGGAATCAGATGGAAATAAGGTTATACGAGAAATCATTTTTGCTCCTGGAGAAAAGAAGTATCGGTTCTGTAAGGTAGTTCATCACTCTAGATCTTTTTCTGCAAGATTGCTATATTTCAGTTTTACATTTTAAAATTAAAACGGAAACTTTCACCATTTATTTTTTATATATATTTTTCTTATTTTGAGATCACCAAAATATGTTATTTGGAATCAATCCGTTTTTGTTGTTTTCATCCCTTTCCACTACTGAAGGAACCTATCTTGATTAGATGATCCAATCAAATATATATTCTTGTAGACATCGGTTTCACAATCCTATTAAGTAACTGAGTATCTTCAGTTTTAACATTCCATACATTTCTTTAAATATGCAACTGAATCATGGATCTTTGGTTTATATCTCAATTAACTGTCATGAGTAATATCATATGTAAAGATGTTTAGGCTGGTGCTCCAGATATTATTTGGAAATTTTAGTTTCAAAGATTGTTTATAATTTTGTTCCGGATTCGGAAGAAATTAGATATTGTAATATGACTATGCTCAAGGCTTTTTCTTTAACTTCATGTTCTACAGCATATAGCTAGTCAACGTCTACCTGGCCTCACATCGGAGCTGATGAAGAGAGGAAAACACTGCTTATTGATAAGGAATCCCCTTGATGTGTTGGTAAATGAGCTTGCTATCTAAATTCACACGTATATACTTGAGTTTGCCTACACTGCACCATAGTCTCACATCCGTTTTAATTATTATTTTCCAGTATTTCATGCTAATTTCCCTATTGGCTGACTTGATTGAGAAATAAAAACTTATTCCTTCATACGATTGGGGACCCTCTAGACAAAATACTATTTAAGTAGATATAAATTTTATGGATTGAACTCCTTGACTTTGTCTGGTATTTCTTCAATGTGAATCTAAGTAAGATCTTATTCTGTTTATCATACATTTGATCTGTTACTCTCCCAGACATCCTACGACAAGGTTGTTCCCCCATCATTCGTTGATCTAGGGTATGCCAGCTTGGTCTCCATTTATAGCGAGCTCCGTGATCAAGGAAATCCCCCTCCTGTCATTGATTCCGATATGCTGCGAGAAGATCCCGAGGTTTAAATTAGTTCTTAAATGAAAAATTATTCCTGTTGAAGTCATTTCATGGTTCTCATTTCCAAGTTCCTCTCTATTTGAACAACTGGGTTTCTTCTTCTTCTTCTTCTTTTTTTTTTTTTTTTTTTTGTGCAATATTTTCATGCTTCTAGACATTAAGGTCTTTTTACTCAGTTCTCATTTTTGCTATCACGTCAGGGTCTCATTTTTGTACTAGATTCACATTTACTTTTGTGGCATGCATTTGTTTAGTCAAAATTTTCAAACTCTCAACATTTGCATTTAAATTCATCTTCGCAAATGTTTCTTATTTTGACTTTAGTTCACTATCCAATTATAGAGAATTCTAGCCAACTGTGGCTTTGTAAGTTTGTCTTTTCTTTTCCCACATTGTGCAAGCCAGCTTGTCAAGTGATGACCCTCTGATGAATGGCAAACAATTATTCATGCTGTACTTATAGATCAGGACAGTTCACGAATATCACGACTTTAGCTCTAGTTTACACAATTTTGAGAATAGTGGTCTTGTTTTTTCTCTTTCAATAGAAGTCAGGATATAATCCTATCTATGTGATTTAGAGTAATTTTCCTGTCTTCTTGATGTAGGCTACATTGCGTGGTCTGTGTGGTGATCTTGGTATTCCATTTCAGACTGCTATGCTCAAGTAAGGGAGTACAATTTGTAATGCATTTTTACTGTGATCAAGCATGCTTGGGACCTCTTCTATTCATTCAGCTAAAGAAGCTTTTTTTAGGAATTTCTGCCAATTTCTTAGTTGCATGATATGCACAAATGGGTGCAATGAAATATCATAGACTAGTTCATTTGTTTTCTTGGTTAAGAACTCAGTGATTAATGACACATTCTTCTGCATCTGATTCTTCAAAACTGAAGAATTATTCTTTTGGTCACTAGCCTAATTTGAGGCTTTGTTGGCAAAAGACTGCTAATAATTGCCCACTTATTAGCTATATATCTAAATATACATGGGAAGGCCACCAGCCATGCCATCCAGTAGCGAGTAAGTATTGTGTTAATTATCAAAGTATAACTTTAAAGGACTGTAGCTACATTAAACATTTTTGCAGTTTAAAGGATTGAATTGATACTTATTAAACAATGAGGCAAAACTCAGAGTTCTTATTTATATTTGTTATGGTAATAAATCATTCGAAAGGTGTCAGATGTCAGCAAAATGAGATCAGCAGTGTATATCTGAATATACATAGAACATAAATTAAATATTGTTTTATTGAAGGATTCTTTTCTCAGTTGAACTCAAAGCAATCTCAAATCTTTAGTAATTCTCATTTAGAACATGTATTAAATTCCTGTCTTATGGAAAGGAAATTGTGAATGATGTGTGTGAAATGATGCAAGTAAATCTTTTTGCACCTGTACGGTATGAAACAACGATTAACAGACCTTCTATTCTGTCTGTTATACCTATTAAATGTCTTATGTCAGCTAAGCTAGAGGCAATAGTGACATAACTTAATGAGGGCAATGCATTTTATTTTATAGATTAGTACTCTGGTGAATCCACTAACACTATAAAACTGCTATGTTTTTTCTTAGATTGCTATCATGTCGTGCGTGACTGTCTGAACTTTCTTTTCAGATGGGAACCAGGGCCAAAACCTTTTGATGGCATGTGGGCACCCTATTGGTATAAGAATACTCATAAATCAACAGGTTTTGAGTCGCCAAAAAAATATCCCTCTGTAAGTAGTAATAGAGAACCTCCTATCCTCTACTTTCTTTATGCATAAGATGTTGCATTTTCTCTAATTTTTCTCAGTTAGAAACCTGGACGATGAACCTTAGTTGAACATAATGATTGAGCTAGCAATAATAGTTACAATTTTGCGGTGAACTTTTCAAATCATGAGCTATTCTACTAAACTCATTTGGCACTTTAGTTTTTGATTTTCTGTGTTTTTGGCCAAAATCCTATTTATACTCAATATATTCTTGAAATCCTATTTATGTATGAAGTGATTTCCATAAACTTTTATTCATTCTACCATTATTCTTATATGCTTGTTTTTGGGGCCTTCAGTTTGAGTTTGTTCTGTTTACATCAGTTCATTTCCTTGCTTGATTAACAGCATGCAGCGAACCGCTGTATGTTCTAATCAATTTCATGATTTTACAGCTTCAGGAAACTTATCATACCATTCAGTGAAAAACTTTTATATGTTACAAATGTTTCTGAATTCCATACTAAGCAAATGGATTATCGAACACTTAAGATTCTCGATCTCTTACGAGATACCTTGCATAATTCTCTGCCTCTCAACGTATTTTCAGCCATTTCCAGCATCTTTGTACAACTTGCTGGAGCAAAGTTTACCTTTCTACAACTTACTCAGGCGCTATGCTAGGGGAACATCTGAATGTACCCGGCCCAATCTCCCAGTTCCTACCAATGAGAAGTTGCTTGTTTGGGTTGGTGATCAGATTTTGCCCCGTGAAAATGCTAAGGTAAGATATCTGTTAATGTAAGATATTTATATTGTTAAGGTTAAATGCAAATTTTAACACAAATTTTCATTACTTTTGCAATTATAATTATAACATAATTTTTAAATCTTTGCAATATAACACATTATTTTTATTTGAAGAATTATCAATTAAAAATAATTCATAAAAAGTAGATTTTGTTATTTTTGTTTTTGTTTATTTTAAATTTAAATAAATTTTAATGGATAATTTATTGTGATTGTTCATATTTGGTACTATTTACTTTATGATATAAACTACAGGATTATAATATACGATTATAATGTGCAAAAAAAAAAGAACATGTATAAATTTACCTACCATAGAAATAAAAAGATTGTATTTATCCTCATGACTGAAAGATAAACTATAAATTTTCTTGAATTTCAGACTCTGAACATGAAGAGAAAAGGCTGAAAATAATATATTAAAATCTGTGTTTTCTGTATTACTTATTCATCTTAACAAGAGGACCCTTTTATAGGGGTTAAAACAGATCCTCTAATCACAGCTATTAATTCCTGTGATTAGCCTTAAAAGCTATGATAGACTTTCCATAGATACACAAGGAAAGTCTATAATTGTGCCACCATATCTGCCCTGCTATCCTCAACTATTAATAGACAATAAATTAAAACTAATAATCAGCTAAGACAGCCAGCTAACACTCCCCCTCAAGTTGGTGCAAAGATGTCCATCATTCCCAACTTGACAACATGCTGACCAAATGTAGGCTTCAGTAGTCCCTTGGTTAGAACATCTGCTACTTGCAAACTTGAAGGCAAGTAAGAAATAGAGATGACCTTATCTTCCAGCTTCTCCTTTATGAAATGTCTGTCGATTTCCACATGCTTTGTCCTGTCATGTTGTACAGGATTTTGTGAAATCTTTATGGCGGCCTTATTGTCACAATAGAGCTTCATAGGTTCATTGATCTGGAACTTTAGGTCCTGTAGCAGTTTCTCTAACCACAGTAACTCACAAATTCCATGAGCCATAGCTCTAAATTCAGCTTCAGCTGTGCTCCTAGCCACCACACTTTGCTTCTTGCTCTTCCAAGTTACTAAGTTCCCCCAAATGAAAGTGCAGTAACCTGAGGTTGATCTTCTATCAACAAGAGATCCAGCCCAGTCTGCATCAGTATAGGACACCACACTTCTATCCTCAGTTTTCCTGAAAAGGAACCCTTTTCCTGGTGAGCCCTTAAGATATCTAAGAATTATATAGACAACTTCCATGTGTTCAGTTCCTGGAGAATGCATGAATTGACTCACAAGGCTGACTGCAAATGCAATGTCAGGTCTAGTGTGTGATAGGTAGATTAGTCTCCCAACCAACCTTTGATACCTTTCTTTGTCTACCTGAGGTTCCCCTTTCTTGAGTGCTTCTAATTTTAGATTAAACTCCACAGGAGTTTCCACAGGTTTGCATCCAATCATACCTGTTTCTTTAAGTAAATCCAAGATATACTTCCTCTGAGAAAGCATAATTCCTGTCTTAGATCTGACCACTTCCATTCCTAGGAAGTACCTCAACTCACCCAAATCCTTAATCTCAAACTCCTTGGCAAGCCTCTTCTTCAGATTCTGAGTTTCAGCTGTATCATTTCCTGTTAGAATAATATCATCAACATGAACAATTAAAACAGAAGTTTTATTCACAGCATAGTACTTAAGAAACAGTGTATGGTCAGAGTGCCCCTGAGTATATCCCAAACCCTTGATACATTTGGTGAATCTATCAAACCATGCCCTTGGACTTTGTTTTAGTCCATAAAGAGCCTTCTTTAGCTTGCAAACCTGAGAACCAAATTCCCTAGAAAAACCAGGTGGTGAGCTCATGTACACTTTCTTCACACAAATTACCATGTAAAAAAGCATTTTTAACATCCATTTGAAATAAGGGCCAGTTTAAATTAACAGCAATGGACAACAGAACCCTAATGGAATTAAGCTTTGCTACAGGAGAGAAAGTCTCCAAGTAGTCTATTCCATAGGTCTGTGTGAAGCCTTTGGCCACCAATCTGGCCTTTCTTCTTTCCAGTGATCCATCTGAATGATATTTCACATTGAACACCCATTTACATCCTACTAACTTTTTACCGGGGAGTAAAGGCACTTTCTCCCAGGTAGCATTCTTCTCTAAGACTCTCATCTCCTCTAGAACAGCTAACTTCCATTCAGGATCAGCTAGAGCTTCCTCTATATTTAGGAACAAATATATCAGAACTGTGAGTTATGAAAGCATAATAGGCTGGAGAAATACCTTGGTAAGAAACAAACTTGGCTAATGGGTATTGTGTGCAAGATCTGGTACCCTTTCTCAGGGCTATAGGAAGAAAAAATTCATCATTATACTTAGAAGATAGGTTAGAATCATTTGGCATAGAACTACCTGTTGTAGAATCAGAAGTGTATGATTCAAGATTCTCCCCCTGAGTTGAATCCTGGAGCTGATCAGTAGGGGGCTGATTGTTCTTTTTGGAATAAACTACCCCAAACCTCCCCTGATCCTCATTCTGAGGAGAAGAACCTCCTTGTGAATCAGATGATTCTTCTTGCAAGGTAGGAGTTTTAGCCTTAGATATCGTATCAGAATTTGAATTCTGTAGATTGATATCAGATGGCATTACAATTTCTCCTGATTGATTCTCATGTTCACTGGTGCCAAACTCCCCCTGAACATGAGTATCATAGTATGACTTGTTTTCATGGAAGGTAACATCCATGGACACAATGCTTTTGTTAAGTGCAGGGATATAACATTTAAAACCTTTTTGAGTCCCCGAGTACCCCAAAAAAAAACCTTTAAAAGCTTTTGGATCAAGTTTAGACTTATTTGGACTATGATCATGAATAAATACTACACTCCCAAACACTTTAAGAGGGAAATTTCCAAATAGTTTTGACCCAGGAAACATAGATTGAAGACACTGTAAAGGGGTTTTAAAATTTAATACCTTGGAAGGAAGCCTATTGATTAAGTAGGTTGCATGTAAAACTGCATCCCTCCAGAATCTATGAGGCACTTTTGTAGTGTACATTAAAGCTCTAGTCATCTCTAAGAGATGCCTGTTTTTTCTCTCAGCTAAGCCATTTTGCTGAGGAGTGTAAGAACAAGAACTTTGATGTACTATTCCCTTATGTTTGAAAAACTCCCCTAAATTTTGATTAATGAATTCTCTTCCATTATCACTTCTAAAGATTTCAATTTTGGACTGAAATTGAGTTTTGATTAGCTTGTAAAACCTTTTGAACACTTCAGGAACTTCAGACTTTTCTTTTATCAGGAACAAGTTACTCTTGAGTGATCATCAATAAACACAACAAACCACCTTTTTCCAGCAAGAGTAGGGATCCTAGAAGGTCCCCATACATCACTGTGAATAAGGTAAAATGGTTTTGAGGGTTTATACCCCTGTGCTGAAAAACTGACTCTTGCTTGTTTAGCAAACTCACAAATTTCACAAACAAATTTGAAATCTTTATTAGGAAATTCATTTGGCATCACATGCTTCATGTACCCTATACTAGGATGTCCTAATCTAGAGTGCAAAAGCATTAACCTTTCATTCATGGTACTAGAAACGGACTCGATATTCAAGGATTTCTTACTTTCCTTGCTGACTTCAGAACTAGATTCCAGAACATACAAGCCATCCCTTTCTTTAGCAGCCCCAAAAATCTTCCCTGAGGTCTTGTCCTGAAAAATACACTCAAATTCATCAAAGATAATTCTACACTTATGATCCTTAGCTATTTTCTTCACAGAGATTAGATTGAAGGTCAAATCAGGAACATGAAGAACATCTTTAAGTGTTATGGAAGGAGATATAATCACAGTTCCTTTTCCTGCTACTGATGCAAAAGAACCATCAGCTAGCGTGATTTCCAGATTTTGTGTACAAGGTGAATAGGTGGAAAAAACTTTATAATTACCAGACATATGATCTGTGGCACCAGAATCTGATGTCCAAAGATTATAAGTTTTTGTTAAGGAGAGGGCTAATTTAGAAGAGGTACCTGCCTAGACAAGATTTATAGATGGGTCAGATAGATTTTGAGAGTTAAGTAACTTATAGAGTTGCTCTCCTTGATCCTTAACAGAGGCCAGATTTTCCAGATTCAACTGCTGCCCTTGATATGGAACACTTACCTGAAAAGCATGTGGCTCTCCCCCCTTGAATCCCCCAGGTTTCTTTTTTAGATGGGCAGGTTTTCCACGAATTTGCCAACAGTTGTCCTTAGTGTGCCCCAGTTTCTTACAATGGTCATCCTTCCCTTTCGTTCTGCTATCTCCTGAATTTTCACTGATGTGAGTTAAACCTTCAAACATTTTGCTTGAGGATGAATAGTTGGTCTCAGATTGAGTATCTCTGTGAGAGGGTTCTGAGGAGAATGTAGAATTGGATGATTGGTTTGAAGATCCAACCAATGCAGCCTTGAAATTCATGTTCAGAGGTACCATGTTGAATTTCAAACTCTGAACATGAAGAGAAAAGGCTGAAAATAATATATTAAAATATGTGTTAACAAGAGGACCCTTTTATAGGGGTTAAAACAGATCCTCTAATCACAACTATTAATTCCTGTGATTAGCCTTAAAAGCTATGATAGACTTTCCATAGATACATAAGGAAATTCTATAATTGTGCCACCATATCTGCCCTGCTATCCTCAACTATTAATAGACAATAAATTAAAACTAATAATCAGCTAAGACATCCAGCTAACAAATTTAATGCAAAAACTTGTGCCTGACGCTCACACGTGAGACACGCACATTGTGTGCGTTTAGTGTAAAATTGATTCCGATTGGAATGCACATTTTGAATAGGGGAATGTCTTAGGTTAGGCGCGCCTAATCATTTAGGTGGGTTTTATCCATTAACCCAAACCCAAACCCATTTAATATACCCTAATTGGGGATTAATAAACCCTATTTGGGATGGGTGAAACCATTTGGGTAGGATAAAACCCGCCTAAACCGTTTAGGCGTGCCTAACGCAAGTTTTTGCCTTTGAATAGAAATGTGCCAAGTGTAAAATTGATTATGTTCGGAATGTGCATTGTGAACGGAATTAATTTTACACCGAGCTCATTTCCAACATAATGTGCATTTCGTTAGAAATGATGATTTATGCATAGCTCATTCGGATGAGAATTCACATTTTATGTGTATTCAGATCAGGAGAGAATTCTGAATAGAATACGTCAGTATTAAATTGATTCCTAATAGAATGTGCTCAATGTAAAATGGTTTTCGATCGGAACATCTCACAAAATGCATGCCACAGGAGATCTACTATAAATTTGATTAGCATTTGATTTACATTGTATAATTAAAATTCAAAAAGTCGTGGCAAATGAATGAAAAGAAAACACAACACTTAAAATATTTAAGGACAAATATAACTAATAAATAAAATAACCTGTATTATTAAATTAAATATTACCCCTTAAAGATAATTTAACTTTGAATAGACATAAACAAACAATCACAATTCAATGTTTATGAATAATTTTAAATTGATTGTTCTTTTGGGATAATTTTTTTTAATGTGTTATTTTAAAACTTTTAACTTTAGTGTTATAATTGCAAAGATTGCAATGTATGTTAAAATTGCAAAATCAATGAAAAGTTATGTCAAAACTTTTAATAACCCTATTGTCAATGTTTTCTAGCATTACTGAATTTTGTTTATGAGTTCCTAAATCTCTTTGATTTCTGTGTAAGAGGTACAGGGTATGGTTTATATTCTATTTTTACTTATTAAGGAGCTGATATTTGTATTCTGATTTCATTTTTCCTATTTATTTGTGCACTTTACTCATTGAAGACAAAAATGACAGAATACATTTATCTTATGTATGTCAAGCCTCATTACGAGCATCCTTTTTTCCCCTGTGGAATGCTTTAGGTGTCAGTGTTTGACTCAATTGTCCAAGGTGGAGATGGAGTTTGGGAGGGTCTTCGAGTTTATAATGGGAAGATATTTAAATTGGAGGAGCATTTAGACAGGTGAATGAAATTATTTAAAGAAATGTTTTACTCTTAGCTTTTCTTTATCAAATTAAATTTTATAATTTAGTAACCTATTAAATGGTATGAAGGTTTATTGGCTATGATTTTACTCATGACTTAAACTAATATACTAAGAAATTGATACACATGTATCATATAGAAGAGAGAATATTAGGGGTGACAATTCGTGCGGATCGAATCCTTATCGTGTCAATCCGTTATCGATTCGATCTGTTAAGGTCAAATCTGTATCCGATCCGTTAAGAAAAATCAAAATCCGTATCCATGTCCGATCTGTTAAGCTCAAATCGGTTTCCGCACTAATCCGATCCGTATCCATTAAGGATCTAATAAGTATCCAATCCGAATGATCCGTTATGTATCCGATCCGATAAAGATTCGAAAAGAATCCAAATCGGATTAATTCAATAAGAATTCGTTTCAATAAACACAATTATAATCCAATAGAAATTTGATACGATAATACAAAATATTATTATTTGATTGTTCAAATAATGTGTTTGATAAATAAATAAAACCGCAACTTCATTTTAAACTAAAATCCTCAATCAAATATCCAAAGATACATAGATAAATCTTAAATTCCACTTCTAGTGGTCAAACATGCTTATTTCTAAATACTGATCTATCTTTCACCTTGGTCGTCAATACTCTACTTACAATTTTATGGGAGAAAAATATTAATTAAAACTTGAAGATTTATAACAAATAAAATAAATTATAATAAATACTTTTAATCTATTATGGTGAAATTGAAAGAGTTGAGACAATGAATGAGAATTTACAATACTTTCATCAACATTAAAATTTAAGATCTCACCTTTTTGTTAATCCGTTGATAGTAACTTAATTGAAAACTTGAAGTTGAGAAAAAAAGAAAGTTATTAAATTTTGATAGTAGAAGAAAATAAATATTAAAAAATATAATTAATAGATAAATAAATTCATTTTTGATGGTGAATTAATAAAATGGGAAACGAACATTGAAGAACCAAGAGATTTGAGTTTTTGAAAGAACTTTAAATCTATATTAATATATCAAAATCAATTAATTAAATATTATATTTAAAAAATAAATAATTTTTATTAATTTATTAACGAATATCCGTATCCGATTCGAAATTTTCGTGTCCTTATCGTGTCGATCCAATAAGGATCCATATCCGATAAGCCTCAATCCGTATTCGTTATTATCGTGCGGATTCGTGTTGGATTATCGGATCGGATCAAAAATTGCCACCCCTAGAGAATATACACTTGGATTATATTAGGATTTATTTTAGTATTTAATTTTTGTTAGGGATAGATAAGGATTTATATTTGATTGGATTTATTTTATTATTGTTAGCGATACATTGATGTACTTTAGTATTTAATATGTTTATCCATTATTATTTAGTTAGGTTATGTGTCTTTAATGGATCTATAAAATGAGATAGTATGAAGGATTTATTATGTTATGAATTATAGAGTTATTAAGACTTCCCTAGATATATTATTTTATTTGTTGTTGTTTTTTTTTAAAATATGAATGGAATAGATAAAGGAGAACCTAAGGCTTACAAACCAAAGGGGCCTAATATACCCTTACTTCTTGATAGATAAACATTGCCAAAGGGATCATCTTTCCCCCCACAAAATATTCTTAAGATGGCATTAATTCGGTTAACAATAGTGCTATAAAAGGATAAGATATGGATCTATTAACACATAACTCCTTGAAGCATCGAATGGATTATCTCTGCTCTTCTTGCCAAAAAGAAACTTAGAACTCGACCAATGGAAACAAAGATAAAAACTCAACCAACGGACAACGGTTAATTAAGAAGGAACTTTGATTGTTCAAAGGATTAAAATGGAAGTTATTAAGGTTCTTAGAAGCCAAAGCCATGTGGAGACCCATTGTCGTGTTCTCAAATTTTGGTTACTTTACATTATGAAATCTTAGAGAAATGATGGAGAAAGGAATCGGAAGAGAGGAATCACACACTAGGAAAAAGAAGAAACGAGAGAGGGGGAGAGAGCTACAGAGAGAAAAACGGATTTCTAATATTTTCATGTTTCATTTAAACATATCTCCAAGTATGTATTCTCACTATTTTTAAGCCCAACAAATTAAATAAAAGGGCTCAATTAATGTTTGGTCCATAATAGTAGAAAATAAAAGATAAATGGCCCATGGCCCTTCAATGTAAAATTCATCTCATCTTTTGCCTTGACTATCTCAAATCCCGCAACATACCAACTATCATATATCACCCCATTCTTGATACCAAATTTAATGTTCTCACTTTCATTGTAGGAATCCGTTGATTTTGATTGAATTATAGAAGATAGAGATTAGAAATGTAGGAGAAGATTATAGAGACTAAACTGTGAGTAGAGAGGGAATCGTAGCAAGAGAAATAGATTTTTAGATTTTTTTTCTTGATTGTTTCATTCAATCATTGCTACAAGTATATAATCTCACTAATTTTAAGCCCAACAAATAAAAAAAGGGCTCAATTAATATTGGGGCCATAATAGAAAATGAAAGATAAAAGCCCACGGCCCTTCAATGTAAAATCCATCTCCATTGCGCCTCAATCGAATCTCAAATCCTGTTACATACTAAATACCATCCATCACCACATTCTCATAACAATATAATGATTACCCATATGTTCATAGCAAATCAAATATAATCTATCTACTATTGCCACTAAATCGATTAATTAAAGATCATATAAACACTACACTATTTAATATATTCTTTACTATAAATATTCTTACACTTAGCATCCATTGTTCAAACTCAATAGCCTTTTTTGGAGCAATACTTATTAGTTCTAAAGATGAACTTTGCCATTGCCTTCTTGTAGCTCCATTTAGGACTTTGTTCACCTCAAGTGTTGGCATACCAAGTCTGGTGCAAACATGCTGTGAAAGTCAGCCATCCTCTAGTCCTGATTCTAAAGGATCCCCTTTGTATGCCCCCGATTCCAATTTATGCTGCAACATTAATTCATTTTGAATACCACCTTAAGGACAAGGCTGTTATTGTGAGGACGACAATGTTATGCACATACCGTTCACAAGGGACAAGACACTTGGATTAGATTTCTATTAGGATTTTATTACATTTATTGTTTGAGATAAATCTGGACTTATATTTTGAGTAGATTTCTCTTATTATTATTAGAGATGGACTAGGATCCCTTTTATCATTTAAATTATGTTTATCTACTAGTATTTTAATTAGGTTAAGTCTTTTTAATGAATCTATGCATGAGAGTCTCTAGGATGGAATCGAGAAACCAAATGGGAAATATATGACCGAAAAATAAAAGAAACACCCACGATAAAATAAAAGAAATACCCTGAAAAGATCGTCAAACAAAAGTGTGCCCAAATAATTCCATTCTTCATAAATATATCATAATATAATAATTCTAAGACTGATAGACTTATATATATATTTCTAATTAGGGATGCCAATTTAGCCCCAAGCTCGCGGGTTGGCTTGATTGACCCAGGCAAAAAGCGGGTTAGGGCTAAATAGCTTGAGGCCCAATAGAGCTGACCTAAAACCCGACGGATTATCCCGATTGACCCGACGAATTAATTAGGTTAAGTCTTTTTAATGAATCTATGCATGAGAGTCTCTAGGATTGAGTTGAGAAACCAAATGGGAAATATGTGACAATAAAATAAATACCCTGAAAAGATCCTCAAACAAAAGTGGCCCAAATATAATAATTCCAAGACTGCTAGACTTGTATATATTTCTAATTAGGGATGTCAATTTAGCCCGAAGCTCGCGGGTTGGCTTGATTGACCAAGGCAAAAAGCGGGTTAGGGTCGAAATGTTTTATTCTAAATAGCCTGAGGCCTAATAGAGCTGACCTAAAACCTAACGGATTATCCCGATTGACCCGATCATTTTTTTATTAATAATTCTTTTGTCATAATTATATTACTAAAATATATTTCTAATATTTAACATCTTATTTCTTAATCATGTTTTGAGTTATATAATTGTATTTAGTTCAAATAGTATTCAATTTATATTTAAGTATATTTAATTATGAACTTAAAACATATTCAAATATTGTTAAAATAAAAAATAATGTATTTTTAATATTTGAATTATCAATACATAAAGATTTGTTATGTTTTGGATTTTGTATATGAGATAAGTAATATTTTATTATTTAAATATTAAAAGAGAAAAAATATTAAATAATACAAAATATTAAAATTAAAAAAATAATTCATAAATTCGTTGCCAGACAGGCTGGTCCAGAAACGGAAGGGTTAAGTTTAGGGTCAAGATTTTTTTGCGTGAAAAAATCTTAACCAAATTGACCTGGACCAAAACCGACGGTTGGCTCGATTGACATCCTACTTCTAATACTAATGGTATTCATAAAGTGAATTGTAATCTATTTCTAATAATTAAATAAATCTAATCAAAAATAAATCCTTACCTGTCTCAATCACATCTTAATAAAAGAATTTATTAAGATGTCTATCTAATAAATTCTCCAATCTTAATATATCTAAATCACATCTTAATAAAATAATTTATAATTGTAACCCTAAAGGTCCTTAAATTATGGTTGAATTGTGAGTTTTTGTTTTACATAATATGTGACTGTGCACGTGTATTGCATATTTGGGGATATAACTGTTTCTGTTTTCAGGTTGTTTGACTCTGCGAAAGCTCTAGCATTTAGCAATGTACCTACTCGTGAGCAGGTGGATTTACCCAAAGAACTTTACTCAGTAGTTTAGACCTCACAAACTTGTTTCTGCAAGGGATTATACTAGATGGAATCTATTCAGCTTTATTCTCTTGATGCTCGTTTCTGTGTGCGTACATTGCAGGTGAAAGAAGCAATTTTCAAAACTCTGATAAGAAATGGAATGTTTAGCGATGTGCATATCAGACTGACTCTGACTCGTGGAAAGAAGGTTTGTCAAGCTATTCTCTTATTTTTATTTGTTCTCATGAATATGAATCTTAAAGAATTGGATACTTGAAATATCTGTTTTAGTATTTCAATTTGATATGCAATCATGCTGATGATGATTGTAGCAGGGTTTAGTTTTTCACCGAAACCCATTATTACATTGTCTTCTTAGTTGAAGCAATATTTTTTCTTCTGCTTTTGCTATTTCCTTTTATATACAAGCAAATCGAGGAAGTAGACAGACATTGTGAGTTATTGGGAGGAATACCTGCGTCACATGTTATTGTGGGGACATGTAGGGTGTGTGTGTTTAATTGATGTTAAAAAATTACAAAAAAATAAAATAAAATAAAATAAAATTTGCTGATACTGATATACCTTAGTAGCTCAGGCAAGTCATCTAAAACTGTTAAGCTTATTGACAATACTGACTAGGGGACAACTTATCATGTTCTATTTACATCAATTCTTTATATCCCACCCCTTAATGTAAAATAACAAATAATTAATAAATATGTAAATTTTTGTCAAAGGTCAAAGTAAACAATCTTCTATTACAATTTACTTTTTAAACTGGATGCTTTAATTTAATGTGTACATCCTTTAGAGTGTCTGATTAAACTGATGCTGCAATAGTGTAGGGGTGTAGAGATTTTCTTGTTTCCTTTTGTAGATCCAAAGTAAAATTCTTGCCAAGGAAACATCATATTCACAACCTTATTCTGACTTTAAATATTTTGAGTTGTGCGTCTCGATCTCGCTTCTGTTGTTGTATTCCATTGCTATTTCAGATAAAACAAATGAACGATTTGGGAGAAAAAATTTAGAAGAGGAGGAGAGCAGACGAGAGAAAATAAGAGAGAGATCGAGTGTTTTGATAATTTCTTGCATTGTTTTAGTGACTTCTCAGAATATGTATTTAAAGAAAACTCAAACAACTATGAGGGCCTAAATAATGGGCCAACAATAATCCAATGGTAGAAAACTTTTATGTCGATCCCAGTCTCATAAGATTGCACATTCCCTGATCAACAAATAAGCATTGTGTATGATACCTCTGGTTCCATTCTTTCTTTTATTTTTATTTTTTTAACAACTTATTTGATATTTCAGCTAATATATTTTTAGCTTTTTCTGATTTCTCTTTAAACTCGCAAGACTTCGTATTTATCTATGATTTAGTCATTCCATTATCTAATTTGTAGGTTACTTCTGGAATGAGCCCAACATTCAACCAGTATGGATGCAATTTAATTGGTAAGACGAAATTGTAAAAGATGATGTTGAATAAGCCAGAAATGTAAAATTACGAGTGTAGAATTTAAATCTTATATACTTAAATTTCTTGATCTTGGCCCGCTGGTAGTTGCGTTTGTGTTGTTGCGATCATTTCTTTAAACTATTCTTGTTCCATCTTAGGACTTGCATATCTGTATTCTACATTTCTTTTAGTTTCAGGATTACCATGATAATTTGTATTTGCCTATGTTATTTTCTGCTTTCAATGTATTAAAGAAGTGTTTGTTGGTATGCAAAACCTTATTTTTGTAATTGTATTTGCTGCTATGTTGTATGTGGAACACCAGTGCTTGCTGAATGGAAGCCACCAGTATACGACAATGCAAAGGGTATAATTTTGGTGACGGCTACCACACGCCGTAATTCACCTAATGTAAGATCTTGGTTGTTAATATGATATTACTGTTCCTTCTAATTTCACATAATTACATTGGCCTTTTCGGTTAGTCCCATGGAATTTTGTATGTCTTATACATACGGTTTCATTCAAAAAATAGTATACTTGGTGTAAACTGATACCTCATTGACTAGAGTAATTTGCAATCATTTTTTAAGCACGATATGCACATCAACCCAATAACAGGACCAGCGCTTTGAGTTATCGGGATTTAGCACTATGTGATCTTGAAACATAAATATGATCACCTGAGTTGGTCAATTAGCTATAAAGGTTTGCCTGAGTCTAGTTAGTAGATAATAGAATTGAGAAGTATGACTAATAGTTGATTAAGAGAAGAAAAATTGTATAAATTCTGAAATCATAACGCAACCCCTAAACCATAAATCAGGAGATTATTTGTTGTCAATTCACTCTTGGCTAATGTTATAATCCAATGCTGCTAATTTTTTGGTTTCATGTGTGCTTCTGAATGTTTGATGTTCATGATTTTTTCTCAGGATATTGATGTACTAAAATGCTTTCAATGACAGATGATTAACAGTTCTTTTATTTTGCAGAATTTGGATTCGAAAATTCACCACAACAATCTGCTTAACAATATTCTTGCCAAGGTGAGATATATGTGAATTTCAATTAACTTGCTGATGGAGGTAAAAAGGTGAACGATGAATCTTATTGACTTAATCCTCAAATAAGGCCCTCAAAATACCAAAACACTCGATGCCTTTGTTTGGCGACTCCAACTGAATAAATACTACTCAAACCTAAGAGGCCCCTTGCTGGGACGCAGCCCATGCGCCTCCTTTATTTGCTCATTTATTGGTAATTAAATTACCAATTATTTGCTTTAAACCCAATTAACTAAATAATAAAGATTCAACATAAATTGATAGTTGACTATGTTTCTTGGTCCTGGGGTCTCCATCCATTACTCCCCCGCCCAGAACAACCTTGTCCTCAAGGCTGAAGAAGGGAAATTGCCCTTTTACGTCACTTGCCCGCTGCCTGTCTCGGTTTCAATTTCCGAGGGCTCTTCATCCCCCTCGGTTTCCTCCCCTTCCACTTCGCCAACTAAGACACTCAATCCTTTATGGGGGCACCGATGTGTGGGCGTGTGTTTCTGCCCACAACGGAAACAAGTCCCAGCCGCCCGGTGCCTTTGGAACTCAGCATCAGAAATTTGTTTAAATGGGTGCGGGTTGGACGATGCCTGCGAGCTGACCACTATTCCGCCGCTATTCGGCTGAAATTTCGACAGTGCACTGAAATGGATGGCCGAGTGGCCAAGTATCCCTAGTGATAACACCCCCATGTTGCACGCTTGGTGAGGCGCGGCTTGAATTGAGGGGTGGGCCATTTGCCTTTTCTAACTTCCGTGCCAATTGGACCGCCGACGAGTAGTCCTGGATGGCCGTGTCCTGTATCTGCACTCGCAACTCATTCCTCAGTCCGCCGAAGAAAAATCCCCAATATTGCGCATTAGAGAATTCTGGAATCTGCGACACCCGGTTCTCGAATGCTGAAATATAGTCCTCCAATAATCCTTCTTGTTTGATCGTCGTCAACGACTCATAGATATTATGAATCGATTTGTCACCAAAACGGCATGTTAATTCACTTTTAAATGTTTTCAAGTAAGCTCCGGAATTCGTAGGATCAGTAATTGATACCACGACATCGCCGAACCCGCCATGGCGATCATGGCTACTTCCATTCAATGAGAATCAGCTACTTTGTTTACTAGGAAATACTGTTCCGCCCTGACCAACCAAGCCCGCGCATCGGACCCATCAAAACTTGGAAGATCCATTTTCGGCCCACGTGTGAATCCCGTGACAACTTGTTCATTTGGTGCTGATTTAGTTGACTCCGATTTATCCTCCTGTGGTCCGAATTGATGTGGACTTGGACCATTGTCTTTGTTCCGATCCGCTGGTCTGCATCTTCAAAAGCATCTCCTCAATCCTTGTGGTTCGCTCACGCTGTTCTTTGGCCGCCACCACTAACTCTTCGATCACCTTCTCCATCTTGTCCAATCTTCCTTCAGTGTCTCCGGATCTCGTATTCACCATTGCTTCCACGTTCACTGCACCAAATTCATGGAGGTAAAAAGGTGAACGATGAATCTTATTGACTTAATCCTCAAATGAGGCCCTCAAAATACCAAAAACACTCGATGCCTTTGTTTGGCGACTCCAACTGAATAAATACTACTCAAACCTAAGAGGCCCCTTGCTGGGATGCAGCCCATGCACCTCTTTTATTTGCTCATTTATTGGTAATTAAATTACCAATTATTTGCTTTAAACCCAATTAACTAAATAATAAAGACTCAACATAAATTGATAGTTGACTATGTTTCTTGGTCCTCAGGTCTCCATCACTTGCATTAGACAATTCCTCTAAATTATGATTATAATTTTGCTTGAATCCTGAAACATAAATAAACTTCACAAATTTTGTGTCTTGTTTTGAAGGAAGGCCATGTTAATGTCCTCTCTTATCGATAAAACATTTAGATGAGGTAGTCATTTGACATTGTGTAGCTTGGCCAATGAAAGGTGTAGGTTGAGATAGCGTCTTGCAACATTGATGGGTTGTATGGTGGTTGAGATACCAAATAATCGACGTCTTTGATTATTTGTTCGTCATCCTCAGCTAAAATCAACAACAATGATTTGGAGGTGAGACATCGAAACGACAATGCCGAGGATGCAGGGTTACTGTCAAGGCCGGTTGTGACACTGTTAGGCACATAAATTAGGGAGTCCTAACTTCACCCAAAACCATGGTCAAAGGTGAAGGATTGACCCTGTAGTGTACTTATATACCCATCCACATTGAGGTGTGAATCCAATGTGGGACAAACCCCACATCATAACAGACATGTACGGCACTTTAGGGAGTTTTCTTGGTGATGTAGTTTAGAAAATGGATGTACATAGTCCGTCAGATCGAAGTGATTATAGTACTTATATAAGTCATAATGCCCATAATTGGACAATTGAATCATGTTTAAATACTACTAATTCGGACTTCAATCCTATTCTACTAAGAAGGATTGGAAAAACAATTAATTACTATGTAGATAATTGTTAGGTCCCGCCGAGACTTAGTCTCGAAGCAGAGTCACAAAGACAAACTACTTCAATACTACTTGTTGGTCTCAGATCAGAGAAATGTTAGTAAAGATGCGTAAAGCGTGTAAGTTCTGTAACTAGGTGGGCCTAAGGTTCAGTTACACTTAGAAAGATTAAGCTTGATGTCGAGCAGTTAATTGATTCAGTTAGCAAATATACTCAGCAACTGAAGTTAGTTTTTCAAGTTTGTGCATGTGATAATTGAAGATAAAAGAGACAAGAATTAATTTTGGTTCGGATGCTAACTGATCCTACGCCCACTCTTCATTCTCCACGAATGGAAATTTACTAACACTTGTTATCCACAATAATTTAATACAAGTTGTAACTCGTGTTCTTCATGTCATAGGAAGCTACTATCACTTCCAGTTTTTGGGTACCGCTAGTCAATTGAGCTTTACCTCAAGAGTCCACTTGCTAGGCTTTTCCTTCCACTATCTTCAGCAGCCCAACCCATGGTGCTTGAATACGCGTGACCACATCTGATCTTCTACAACTTGAAAGCTTCTACACGTCTTGGCTGCAGGGATGAAGGTTTGCATTCCCTTCATGAACTTCTGTCTCTTAGCTGATCCTACGGATCTGTGAGACTGTGATGTCTTGGATCCTGTACTGACGGGCAGCTGGACGACTCTAGTAGGTCTCATCTGATGGACAGACGAAGGTCTTGTGCTAAGAATGCACGGAAAGCATAACTACTTTATAGATAATGACTTACAGATTGAGAACAGCATCAGCAATAGTTGGCTTCAAAGCTTAAAGACTAAACAGCTTCAGGGGTCGAAAACTTCTTCAACCTGAGATGGAGTATTTATAGGTGTGAATTAAACGCCATTGGAAAAGGTTGATGGTATTCTATACTTTTTGCAGGTCAATGTTTGTACTGTGCTTTACAAATTACATATTTGTCCTTTCAGACCTGTTGAATGATGTAAAGGTCAGCGATCAGCTGAACTTCAATTTGTCATTAGCCGCGTATCCAGTTGCCAATTCCTCTTGAATCGTCAACTGATACCCCTCGAACTCAACCGGTCAATGCTCCTATTTCAGTTAGTTCTTCTGCTTCTCTCTCTTCAGTCAGTTGAATGATGGGATCAGCTGGTTTGATCTTCTGAAGTCAGTTATTCCAGTTGCAAAGTTTTGGCTGGCCCGGCCTAAGTTATTACACTTTCGGAACCTAGAAATTACAAATCTAAGATCATTCCTAGCTAAAGTCAGCTCTATACAATGTTTTTGAGATTTCATCAAAACTATATAAGATTCCTAACAATAATGATAATTTTAAGTCTATCTATATGTTTGATTATTTAAATCACTATCCTTTGTCAGCCTGTGATACATTTGTACCTGCATATCAATCTTCAACTCTAAATCATCACTATCTTCAACAATAATTAAACAATATTAAATAAAAGATTGCTATCTTGTAAAATCTGATTTAATCCAAGTGTATCTTCCACCTTTTCTCTGATACATGCATATCACCTTTCTAACAAAATAAAAATTTATGTTAATTCAATATTTTCACTTGGCAATTGGCATAATATTCTAAATTTGCAGATAGAAGGGAATAATGCGCATGCTGATGACGCCATCATGCTTGATAAGGATGGTTATGTTTCAGAAACAAATGCAACAAACATCGTAAGTTCATTCACATGACTGGAGAGATCCCTCTCCTGCATCAATTTCTGTTAACTCCCGATGATGAGCTAGAATTGTAGTGAAGCTTCATGCTATAAAGTTAGTTGAATCTGCAAGATGCAAAATTTTCCGACAAATGATATTTATTTATTTATTCTCACAATTTTTCTTTCATGGACTGCCACTAGAAAGTCTTATTGGTGAATTTGCTGCTTTTCTTTTCTTTCATCTTATCAATGTGTTTTGTATTGTTAATAATTGCCTCCTTGAAATACAAATTGATTTGTTTTCTTGGTATCTAGACTTCAATTCTTTCTTTCATATAATTCTATTTCAGGTCATTTTTTCATATATTCCCATCTTCCTATATTTATTGAGTGTCTGTGGTGGTTTAGAGAGCTTCATATCTTTTTATTTGCCACTCTTTATTTCAAATGTATCAACCTTTTGATATTGACCTACTGCAGTTTTTGGTGAAGAAAGGCCATGTAGCGACTCCCCACAGCGATTACTGTCTTCCTGGTTTAACACGGGCTACTGTAAGATTTGTATTATTCTCTTCTTCGTGTCTCTAGTTAATTTATGCTGTTCAAATATTTTTGTTTTTTCTTTCACATTGGTCCTACATTTTCATGAACATAACCAGAGGCTCCTAGTTTGTGTTATGGTTATAAATTTCAGCAAAAAATAGTTTCACCTTTTAAGTACTCTATTACTTTCTGTTTTTATAAATAGATTAAACATCTGTTAAACGCGTCCAAGATCCTGGTCAAATGTTCAGCTTATTATGTGAAATGGTGGATCTTCTGATTGTCTTTACTTTTATTGAAACTAGGATTCTAGGATTAAGATCCTATACATGGCTTGTTCGATATCTAAGATGTAAGATAATGGTCATAAATGTAACTGTCAAATGTTAAGGTATAGAGACATCGTAGGAAAGTAGTAGTAGTAGTTTTATTAATGAACAAACCAATGCACTTATTTATACAAGTAGAACAAAACTAATCTAGGGAGGAAAAGGAAAAAATAAAATCTAAAAGATATCACAAATTTATATTAACATATATCTTTAACTATATAAAAGATATCACAAAGATATATTAACCTATACTACCTCCGTCCCAACAAAATTGTTAAATTTCTTTTTGGCGCGAGAATTAATGATAGAAACTAGTTCACGAAGAACAAACGTAAAACTTGCCCAGCGAATAAACGCCCCAAATAAGATATTATTTCTAATAAATCCTTCAATAAACCTAGATGGGATATATAAATATCCCAAACAACCAATTCCTAAAATATCTCAAACTCAAAAGGAAATAAATCTTGCAAGATATGAAAATCTAAATACTAAAAGATATGAAATTCTAAATACTAAAATTCTGAAACTTAATAACTAATTAAAATCTCCCCAGCCTACGGATGAGGCTCCATCCGTCTCTACCTGCGGTAAACCAACAACGGCTTGACTCGTTCTCCGAACTCATTCTGGTCGCGCTGCATATCAATTAATTACTGTGAATATAAGTGGAATTAATATTTTATTGTTGAGTGTCAAAGAAGCTGTCATTTTTAGAAATATCACAATTCAGTTGGGACGCCAGATTTGGTAAGTGTAACAATTCGGGCAGGACGGAGGGAGTATCTTTTAACACTCCCCCTCAAGCTGGAGCACATATATTAATCATGGCCAGCTTGATACAAAGATAATCAGTCTGAACACAATAGAGTTGCGGACACAATAAACACTTGTACGGAAGTAGAGGTAGGTGTACAAGATAAATTGTTAGGGGCAAGTGAAGAGCTTTGCACAATAGGTAGGTGGAGCATATTGAATAGTGGGAAGGCAATAACAGTAAATGCGGGACAGCAGGCACGCAGTAGTAAATTGAAAATCTTGGGCAAAATAGGAGTGCTGTCAGAATTGGAGGCAAATGGATAGAGAGCGACGAGGCGAGTGCAACAGACATTGTAGGAAAAATCTCGATCTTTTAAATCCTCAAGAGTTTAGCACCCTAGAATCGGACACTCTGATACGATTTTAGATGTTAAGGCATAGAGACATATTGGAGAAAAGTAGTAGTAATAGTTTTATTAATGATTGAACTGATGCACCTATTTATACTAGTAGGGTTAATCTAATCTATGAAGGAAAAGGAAACATAAATTATACTATGGAGTTTGAAACAAATGTGGAATGTATGTGGGTGGGATCCGTCATGTTTAATCGATATGCCACCGCGCCAATTTTCACCTTGATTTGAAATGTCCAAATTTTGTGGCAAAGCTTTGTTGAGGAATATTCAAAGAATGAATGTTGGTGATATGGTGAGAACTTCAGCCAAAACCAATCCCCACTTTATATTCCATTTCTCTGTGATGTTTATTTTCCTGAGAAACCGTACATTGTTGGGCTTGATCCAAATGAACCTGCAAGTATTTGAGTTTGGCATCACAACTTTGCAATTTACCCATGAGCGATTACTCTAATTTCTCAAGGTAAATAATTATGAAGTTTCAGTGGGGGTATTCCATATACAGCCTCAAATGGAGTACATTCTCGTTTGCCACCCCATATTGTAGCAATACTCTGCATAGATTAACCATTTACTCCAAGTTGTAGGATGTTCCTATGCAAAGCAATGGAGATAAGTTTCCACCGATTTAGCACTTCGATTTGCCCATTAGTTTCCAGGTGTTAGGCCGAGCTGATCTTCATTGACATTCTCAACAATTTCCGCCAAAAAGAGCTTACAAATATTTGATGTAAAATCGTTATAAACTATTTACACACTTTTTCCGCCTTTTGTGCTGATATTACAACTCAATTTAATATTTTTGTCAAAACCTTTCAAAGTGATAATGCTAGGGAATATCTTTCCGACACATTTCATAAATATATATGATGCACAGTTGCATTCTTCACTAACCAACTTACCAACTTATGTTGACTGGCCTTTTCAAAATGGATTAGCTGAACGAAAAAATGGACACCTACTTGAAATTACTAGAGCCTTTTTTTTTTTTTTGGAAATTGGGTACACAACTGTTGCAATACCTTAATTGTTACTTATTTCCTAGATTGTGACAAGTGGATTAGTAGATTTAGGGGACTTGGAAGATTAATTTTTTCCTTCCTTTTTTAGACTTCATTTTAGTGTATAAATCTGCACTTTGTATTTGATAAAATATTAATGAAATACAGAAAATAGTTTGTCTTCATAAATGGGGAAGGGTGTCCATTCCTGTGTTCTATCCTATGACCAGTAAATACATAAGTGAGATAATTAAACTACTAGAGCCTTGTTAGTTGCTATGAATGTTCCTAAGCACTTCTCCACTACTTGTTTTTTCATTAATTGCATGCCTCATTGATTCTTTGTGGTTATCCTTTTCATGTTCTTTTCCTATCTCGATTTTGCACCTAAAGTTTTGGGTTTTTACCTGTTTTGTTTGGTATGTCTGCCCTCAAGTTACTTAATTATATCCAAAATCTTTGAAATGCATGTTTATGGGTTAATCTAGGTTACAAAAAGGAATTCATGTTATTGTCTAAGTCTCGATAGATATCTTGTATCTATTAATGTTACCTTTTCAAAAAATATACCATTCTCTTTGGTCTCTATTCCTTGTCACCAAGGAAGAGGACACAAACTTCTTATCTATATTGTCTCCTATCTAGTCGTTTTCTCAGAATCTATTAGGCCTTCCATCACAAAAACCTGCTCTTGGCGTCCACATATTGTTCCTGTTGCTTCTAATATGGTGCCTGGTCCGCTTCAATGAGCTAATAGCTTTGTTGACAGATCTGGCCCCGGTGATGATTTCCCTATTATTGTTACCCCCTACACGTGCTTTCATTGCTTACCTAAATATGTGGCTATTCCTAAATCTGCTATTCAAGCTTGGGCTCATTGTGGTTGGCGTGTTGCCATGCTTGAACAGATGAATGCTTTGTATGCTAATGATACGTGGGTTTTAGTAGTCCTTCCAATTCATAAACATCCTATTGGATACAAATGGGTGTTGATAGAGAGTCTAACATGCGTGGTTAATGAAATTACTGAAATTAACTTTACTTGAAACTGGCATGTACCTCAAGTATAAAATCATTCTTATTGATTAAAATGTTTGCGACTCCTATTTGAACTATTGGCTCCACTTCTATTGTACAGGAATCCAAATATGAAATAAAAAAGATAATGCAATATCCTATTAAGATAAAAATAATGTAATTTATCTAATGGGATTCGAATCTTTTATGGTTATCTCCTCCCTCTCTGTCTTCGATCTATATCTTCCCTTGCCTTTTTCTCATACATTTTGACCTGCATATCATTATGATACTTATTTTCAAACAACCAGACGTGTGCCATTGATATGCTTTATGAGAAAATTCTCTCCATATGTGCAGGTCATGGACCTTCTGGTGAGGGAAAACATAGTTTTGGTAGAGCGGCGTATCAGTATATCAGAATTCCATACGGCAGATGAGGTCAGTTTTTTTTAATTTTTATTATTGTTACATCGAGTATATTAATTTTAACAGAATAAACATATTATCAAGAGTCTGATTATAGACCCACTATCCTACGTTTTGTCCTATATATTTATTTTTTTTAACTCAAATAGAATTAAAGAACAGCATTGTTGCAGGTATTCACAACCGGAACCATGGGAGAACTCAGTCCAGTAAGTTATTTAGAACATAAGGACTTTGAATTTTTTTTTGAGGTGTAAATATTTTGATTTTGGTGCTGGATAATTTTGCTCCCCTTACTTTTTCTGGTTTGGCTCTTTCTGTTATTCGTCATCCATCTTTTAATTAGAGAAAATACGACATGTAATGCCAGTGTAATTGATAATGCTGATATATATTTGAATGCGATAGAGACGATGACTAGCACAGAAGTTTAATGCATTGCTTTTAACCATATTAGGTCCTTAAAATTGATGGACGTACAATTGGCGATGGTACTGTGGGACCTGTGACTCGAAGATTGCAAAATGCTTTTACAAAATTGAGCTCAGAATCAGGAGTGCCTATACCCACTTATCCACTTAAAGAGGAGGTAATTCTACTTCCTCATGCTACTTCTGTTTTAGAGTTGCTCATAGGTTTAATACTCAAGATACCCACAGTTGTTTAAAAGAAGTATTCTATCTATATATGAGAGTGAAAGAATCAGTCCACTTACACACCAGCCTCCATTGTTATTTTATACAGCTTATTTCTTCCAGCTGAGTGGATTGGTAGTAGAGCCATTTATGCAATGCTTCAATCTTCCTTTTTTTTCTTCATCCCTTTTATCTAGTTTAGTTGCATCAGCTAGCATTTGTGAGATCTGGACTGTCTTATCATTAAAAGAAAAGAAAGCATCAAAAGTTTTTGTTCTTGGAAGGCAGCTTAGGATGGGTTTTCCTCTTTCATTTCTGGCGAAGCTAATACATTCATGCACCTATTCTTTTCATCAATCCCCAGTCTGTTGATGAAAAATCTAAATTGCAGTGCGACATTTTTTGTCCGGTTCGTTGTGATTTTCAGGGAAATGCAGCCGGTTATGTTCGTTAGAACTACAGATGCTGCTCGGTTCAGTATTACAGAATAAAAATGGTGTGATCCCATCGTTCACGCTGTCAGCTCAGAACCCACCATCGTGTGTTCAGTAGTAAACCATGCAATGATAAAGGTAGCATTGTCTATAAAGATGAATACACCCAAAAGTTTCTCGTTTATTATGATTTTCTAACTAAATGAATCCATGCCTTCAAATAATGCCGCATTTGCACTACAATTTATTGAACAGTAGTTGCAGTGTCTGTCTAATATCTTACTAAGCTTGGCAATAAGAGCAAATGATCGGCATTTTCATGTGACCATTATGCCTTATTTTATTCATGTGCATATACATATGAAATGAGTTGAATACATTATGAAAAAAAATATAGTAGTCTACCTAGGAATCTAGGATTGTCATATTGTTATAATTAATGAATATTTTTTGTATTAATCATAAGGTTAACTTAATAAAAAATTGTTACATGCCTCGTTCCCTCTGTAGCTCCCTCGCGCCTTTCCCTCCTTTCTCTCCCTGTATCTTAAATTTGATAATTATTTGAAAACTTTAATAAAATAGCTCTCTAATTCAAATTCACTTTGATATATTAAATTTAAAGTATATGTTGTGCGTAATTTTTGTTGGACTAGAGGCCTAAAGAATTTCGTTGACAAAGATGCGAGGTTCGTCGTAAAAATGCATTTAGTTGTTAGTAAATACTTCCTTCGTCCCGATTATTTGGTCCATGTTTCCTTATTGGGTGTTCCATTTATATGGTCCATTATCTAAATTTAGTATTGTTTTTTGCATGTGTTTACAAATTTACCCTTATAAATTGAACATAATTAATAGAGTTATTATTAATAGTTATTGCTAAATAAGGTTAATTCAGAAAATTTGTTCAAATATTTAATGTATTTATAAATGAGTTTTGGCATTCGTGCAAGTTAAAACATGACCAAATAATGGGATGGAGGGAGTAGTTTACAAAGATTATGGGATTTCCCTCCAACATGTGAGGCATTTTTTGAATAATGATTGACAGTATTGGCGCATGTGTAGTGTAACTCTAACAAATACACAAAAAGATGCGTTTATTATCTTAGTAAAAAAAATTAACCATTTGCCCAGAGTGTCCTCGAACCTTGTGCTCAGGATTTCGTTGTTTTTGTTGAGCGCTCTCTCAAGCCTTCTCTACTCTCTAGGCATTCCAATGAGGCCTATTTGTTCTCCGATGTCTTTGTCGCATACTTAAGTTATGTCCTTCAAAGGACTTGGTGCTTCTTTGTGACAAGCTTTTGGTTTTTATTAGATTTTGTTTAATTTGATGAAGTTAACCTGGATTTTATCACTAATAAACCTAATTTTGACAATTAGATAAAAAATCATGCATCTTCTGTCAAATAAGTTAGTAAATGAAATCAAAAGTTCGAACCCAAAGAAAGAACTATTCGGAAAATAGATTATAATAAACTTGCACATAGAAACAATAAAAAGCACATCGATAAATTTCAAGGTGAGATTGGTTAATGTTATAAGGGGGAGGAGACTAATAATTAATTAATAATAAATAATACAGATTCAAACTACCTCAAATCAGTATTAGAGAAGCTTCCTTGATCTCTCAAGATAAGGGAGCCCCGAGTTACCTTCGCAAAATGCTTGATGTACATGGACGATCAAAGCTACCTTATAAGCTCTTAAGATACATACTTGCACGAGCATCTGTGACCAAATGTGAAAGGGTGTGGCTTGGCGTAGGTTTCTCTGAGAACACTCCTTAACCCCAAGTGGCTTTGATTGTTACGTTGGAGGGTCTTTGGGTCCAAGGGCGGAAGCATTTTGGGTTTTGTACATTAAAAATGTTAAATTGTGGTATATAATTTATGTTTCTCTAATCTGGTTAGCAAACATATAATGCGGACAATAGGATCTTCCTATCTTGTCGACAAGGAGATCATATGGTGTGTGGATTGTTCGACCTAACGAGATATAAATTATAATCACAACCGAAATAACTTCAGTATAGACTATTGGTACAAGTTGCAACATATCTAATGATAAGTAGTTTATCTTAACTACTATTTATGCCAATACATCAATACATATTGATTGGGCTCAGTGAGATGTATTTTTATGTATGACATCAAAAGAACCGAGACCTCATGACTTAAGGAGTCTTAAGCCTAATAAAAGTTTAAAAGTGTATGTGAATTGTGTGTCTTTGACCTGCTATATGGTATAGATGTAGGAATTTTGTTGTCGTGAATTAAATCACTTAATCCGTATAAGCCCAGATGGTTCTATGGATGTTGTAAACAATCACCAATCGATGGTAAACCCTATGCATGTTCCTATGAATTTAATTAGATGATTTTTAGGAATACCTTAACTCCGTAGGGTCTGAATCTTGAATCGTTGAATCCATATTTGATAACACCACGCAAATAATTTGAATCTGCGGAAAGAGAATTAAATATTTTGCAATTTAATTCAAGATTCAAATAGAAATAAATGGATTAGATATCCTGTTGGACTTTAGATCGGTATCCCTTTGCATTCAATCTTGCTACTGGTTAGGATTCCACAAAATTGTGCTGTAACGATGGAGTCAAATTTCTTTCTCCCACTGCAGATAGGCGCCGCCCTCTTCTCTCTTCCTCTAGGGTTTTCTTTATTTTTCAACTCATATGATTTGAGAGAGAGTGATTGCTATTTATAAACCTAGGGTTGAAACCCTAGTGGACTAATGAGCTCCTTCAGCATATTATTTGTGCCAGATCTGGGACCTAATGCAAATAATATAGTGAGCCTATGAATTAATTAATTCTTATGTCCACAACCCAGGACATAATTAATTAATTAATATTAATTATTTTTTTAACACAGAACGTTATGAGAACGGACTGCATTTACTTGACGAATCCTCATATTTAAGGTTACTCATCAATTAATTAGAGCTTCTGACAAGCTTCACATAATTAATTAATTTCTTATTTTCCTGAGCAGTACCACTCAATCCTTATCACTCGTGCTTGAACTCAATCAACCTGCAGGATTTTAGCACGATGAACGTTATTGAGCTCCTCAGGGAATATCCTTATAGTATTACACATATATGGTAACCTAACTCCAGTTGTCAGACCGTTCTACACTAACTACTGTCACCCAAGATGCGGGTATACAAGCACGTTACTCAGGCTCTTCACCATGGCAAGTGAAAGTAACAGTCAGCCTGTGCATACTCCTGAACTTTTGTTAGGGTCTAAATTCAACCAAGACACAAGATCTTGTATTCTCTGATGTCAGACTACATCTCACCATGGTCCAATCAATACGCAATCGCACGTACCAGCATATTAAGTGATCAAGATAGATCACTTGTTTTCGACTATGCTGCAGCCTACACTGACAGACTTATCCTCAAGTTGTCTCAACTGTGATTACTATATTTATATCTCACTGGTTAAGTGACTATACTGTCTTCTGCGATCTACAACATATCGTATGATCATCACTATCGGTGAGATAAGAGGATATTGTTGTTTTTCGCATGAGAGTTTGTTTAACAGATAGGAAATAAAGTTGAATGTATACACACTGTAATAAATGCTTTCAGTATACAAAACCCAATAATATATGTCTGCATCTTGGGTGATAGAGGTTTGTGCCTAGTTGACATTAGATAACTATATGGTGGCATTCCATGAGGATCTCAAAAGATTTTCTTTGCTAAAGTCTTGCACAATGATTAAGTTTAAGCATAATAATAAGTGTCGGTACCAGATTTATCAATTTTAAATACTGCAGAAGTCATAAACGTAGTGGTCCAAACTGACTCTTACTCAAGTCAGTTGAGGCTTTTAAAAACTTATTACGCGTTAAGATATTCTTATATAGGTTTGTGCAACACTCAATTAGGTTTCAAACACTTAAGCAAGCATGAATATAAAACAATAAATTGAACACTAGTTTTTATGGTAGTTTGGATACCAAAGATCCTACATCTACACTTCGTTAACTGATTGAAAATTACTAAGTACAACTAACAACACAATATAACTAGACTTATTCTGGTTTTGGGAAGCTCTTCCATCATTCAGATTCAAAGCAACTTCAAATGATGAATTTTACCACGAACACGATATCTCCAACGAATGGGCTAGGTCCACCTGCTGACTTCAGTCTTCACAAGCTTGACCACAAACACGTAACTAGGCTTGAAGACTCGTGAAACTGGTGCTTAGTTCTTCACAAAAATAATTATTTGTATCAGGTCCCAAATCTGACCCAAACCACGAACATGTTATTCGTAAGCCTTTTGTGGCTAGCTCTTTGTGAATTGATAAGCTAAGTTGTCCTTTGTGTCAATTTTCCCATAATAATACATAGTAATGCATACATGAGGCTACCTATCAGTGAAGTGTACGACACAAGACTCATCTCATCTTTATATTTTTGTGTTTTTAGAAAGATGGATGTCATTACGGAAAGGTAGCAAGCCTTTCTTGGTGAGTTGCATGCTGAACCGATCTATTATAGTATCCACGTAGGATACCTTAGATAATCTTATCATCATTCTCCTGTGATCACATGATTACGCAAGACTTCGATCCCAAAGATGTACCCAACTTCTCCTAAAACCTTCATTTGGAATTATTTGGACAACCATCTCTTAATGCTCGATAATAACTCCACAATGTTTCCAAATAGGAAAATATTGTCCACATATAGTGCAAGGAACACCACTCTCCAACTGACACATAGTCGGAACACGCAACTCTTGTTTTTCAACTTTGAAAATCCATAAGACTTAATCACCTCATTGAAACATAAGTTCCATTATTGGGAAGCTTTCTTAAGTCCATACAAGGACTCCTTGAGCTTTCACATAAGAATCTCTTTGACTTTTAGCACATAACCCTCTGATTTTTGTATATAAATGTCTCGACCATCTTCTAGGTAACCATTTAAAAAAGTGGTTTTGACATCTATTTGTCATATTTCGAGGTCCATACGTGCCGCTATGATAAGTATACAGATGGATCTCATCATAGCCAATGCCCATCTTTTAACTATAACCCTTTGCCACCAGCCTAACTTTGAAAGCCGTAATTTCTCCATCTGCTCCTTTCTTTCTTCTGTACATTCACTTGCACTCTATGGCTCGAGAGCCATCAGGCAACACATTCTTATGTATAGGTCCATAGCTATTGTGGATTCTATTTCTGAATCTATGACGATGCGCTATTTTTTTGCATATTTGTTATTGATTGCCAAAAAGTATGTCAATGGGTCCCAATCATCAGGTTCCTTTACCGGGTCCAAGTCTGAAGACTCTCCCACGATCATATACCTATCGGTTTGGAAGATGACTCTCCCACTGCAATGAGGCTTTGGCATTGCATTAGCAGTCAGTGTAGTTGTGGTTCCACACCTTGCATCATTGGTACAGGTGGTGCCGTACCTGCCGCAGGTACATCCACACTCGCACGTGGATTTTCTTTGGGAAGTGTGTCATCATCTTCAATTTCTTAAAGGATAAAATTGCTTCTAGATTGGTGGTTTCTTACATACTCATCTTCGTAGAATCTAGCATTGATGCTAACAACAACCCTTTTACTATATGGACAGTAAAGTAACAACCTTTTGTTTGTGATGGTACCTTATAAACAATATTACTTTTTGGCATACCTTATAATTTATCGAGTTCATTACTCAGTAAATGTGTCAGATAACCCCAAACTCTAAAATTGTTTAAACAGGGTTTGCACCCAAGAAAGAGTTCGACACGTGTACGCAATTGCTTCCAATGCGTATCCCTAAAATGAAACGGGTACGCTTGCATAATTCATCATTGATCTCACCATCCACACCGTTCTCTCGGTGCAGTCCATTGAGATGTAATCCCATGGTCCGACAAGTATTACAGGAACTCGTAATACTCTATTTTTACTTCCACCTTAATTTTTTTGAATTTCTCAAAATATTTAGACTTGTAGAAAAGCAAGTGGACATATCCATATCTTGAGCAATCATCAATAAAAGTGAAAAAATACTCGTAACCTCCACGAACTTGTGTGGACCCTCGGATCAACTCCAACTCATCTTTTATTCGAACCTCGCTAGCCTTGAAAGGTCTAGTTGAGATCTTGCCCTCGATGCAAGATTCACAGACTCGATGAGATACAGGTCGGACTGAGTCCAAGTACCGTCAGCCATGAGTTACTGAATCCGTTTCAAGCTAATGTGATCAAGTCTCAAGTGCCAAAGATACCTAAGATCCTCATCAGAAGAAGAAGAATTTCTCTATGATTCTCAATATTAGATGAATTACATGCGACATTCATGGAAGATTTGTGATGACTGTTAATAATATAGAGAGAGTCAGTCAATTTCACAACAGATAACATCATTATTACCAATGATAAAAATGTCTCTGTACAAAAATAATAGAATATCCATTAGTAGATAATTTAGAAACTAAAATAAGGTTTTGCTGAAAATCTGACACATAAAATACATCTCTAAAAATCAAATAGTAGTCATCAAAATACAAGGTGAAATCACCAATAGCTGTTGTGTTATGTTAGAAACTGATTTTCAGCTTACCCTTTATTTTGGTGTTTTTGTGTATCAAAACTAGCTTTAAGTTTCTACATGTAATCCTTGTATAGGATAAATCAAGTTGTAATAGAAACTAGAAACTAGAAGTTGAAGATCAAGCAACAGAGCTGAGAAAGAAGGAAATTGTTAGAAGTCAAAGCTCGAGATGCTGATTAAAGTTTCATAACTTAAAGTGAAGACTCTGAGAAACTTGAAATGCTGAAGTTATGTTTCAGAACATGAAACTTGAAATGTCCAAAAAGTTAGTTTTTGGAAACTGAGTTTTTACTAAAGAAAAATAGAGACTTAAAACTTGAAATTTGGGAATTTCAGTTTTCAGTTTCAGAACTTAAAGTGCACGTGAAAAGCAAGAAGACAAAAGGAATCCAAGTGGGACTCAAGTCTATTCAAGATTCCTAAGTTTTATCGAAACTAATCATGTACGGGGAATCTCAGTTTTCAGTTCCTCGGACTGAGTTTAGCTCTGACAAGAAGCAGGAGAAAGTACACTGCAAAAGAGAAAAAGCAGGTCGCAGAGCAAAGCAAACGAGAGAAGAATGGGCTATGATTGGACGACATAATCTATGTCTAACGGACATCTGCCTATAAATAGCAGACCACTTCAAAAGGAAAAAGTTACGAACCTGAAAAATCGTGGAAAGCTAAGGAGAAACTCTGTCAAAGTATAAACTGAAAAGCTCTCTGAATTTCTGTGTTTGTCTAAGTCACGAGGCTTAAGTCTTCCAACTTAAGCTACTCTTTCCGTGTGTCTCTCACGAACACGATATTTAAGCTTTCAAGCTTAAGTTAATCACTTGGTGTCTCTAACTTTACAAGTAATAAACACAACTGTCAGTTTTTCAAATAACTGAAGTTCTGGGAAGAACAATAAACATCCAACATTCCAGTTTGAAGGCTGTGAGGTGCGTCCTCACTTCAGATTGAAGAAGGAAACGCATGACCAAATTCCAGGACGAGTGAGCTAACAGGCTGAAGGACATCGACATCTAACGGGATAGTTACAGATTGTGTGGAGTTTGTAATCTGCTTCTTAGTGGATTCCAAATTGAATTCCGAAGAGTGGACGTAGGACTTGAGGCTCCGAGCCACTATAAAATATCCTGTATCATTTTACTACTTTATTTAAGTTTCCGCAATTTAAGTTTCCATACTTATTTGAAACCCTCAATATTTTCTAAGTATTGAAGTGTATACTTGAAACTGAAACTTAAAACTAAGTACGAGCTAAACTGAGTTTTTAGAATTGAAAACCGAGATTCAGTTTTCAGACTTGCAAATTATTTCAATACTTCCGCTGCATACAAAACTACTCTGATTTCGGGACCAACATGTGGTATCAGCGCCAGTCAGTCCTTACAAGCTGGTCGTTGTTGAGTCGCTTAAGACTGGATCCATATTTCCTTGCACTTGTTTCTGTGATCTAGCTCATGTATCAAGATGATGAATATTACAAAGCTTCCCAAGTACTCAGCCGAGAAGTATAATATGTGGAAGAAGAGTTTGCTGATTATGCTGAAGAATATCCACCCGGAGATGGCCGAGGTGATAGCAAACGAACCTATGAAGATTACAAAGGTCAATGTTCAGATTGGAGGAACCGATGGTTCAGAGATCATTGAAAAGTTGTACGCTGAATGGACCACCGAAGACAAGAACCACGCCCACTTGGACCCGATGGCTCACGAGCTGATCTTAGCATCCCTACTAGATGCTTTGGTTGAAGATGCCCTGGAGTACGACAATGCTAAACAGGTATGTGATTTCCTTGGCACTCTATGCCAAGAAATTGACCAAATGAAGTGCAATAAGATGCAAATCTGCGTGGATAAGTATGAATCTTTCCAAATGCTTCCTAGTGAAAATATCATTTCTATGAAAGCTAGATTCAATGCTATTGTCTGTGAGTTGAAAAACATGGGCAGAAATATTTAGTTGCTGATCTGAATGCCAAGATCTTTTAAAAAATGCCTAAAGAAGATTGGTTTGTTAAAACCACGAGCCTGAAGGATAAGGACTTGTCGAAGATGTCGACAAAGGGTGTATTTGCCCAGCTTCAAGCACACGAGTGTGACATCCAGATGGTCAATAAAAATGAAGCTATTCAGATTGCCAGTACACCCACAAATGAGGATGATGTTGTCTTCTCCGTGAAGAGGGACTTTCAAAGAAGATCCAAGAAGCCATATCAATCCGAGAAACCAAGCGGTCAGACATCAGCATTGGAGAATGCTCCCACAAATTTATATTCCCACAAGAAGGAAGAAGAAACTTCAGTTGCTGAGCTAGAGGAACAAATGCGTAAACTAGCAAAGCTGATCGAGAAAGCAAAGGCCAAAACTGAAAACTCTCTAGGAGGTGATCAAAAATATATTGAACAAGCACCAAAAGCTTGTTTTGAGTGCAATTCTCCGAATCACCTCAAGTATGAGTGCCCTCTCGTTGATAAAGATGAGAGAGAGAGAGAGAGAGAGAGAGATTAAAGAAGATTTTTGAGAAAAGAGTTGCCAAAACTGTAGCAAAGGCCATGCTCTCCAGAACTGAAGTTCTAGATATTCCCGACCATGATGATGGCTACTATATGTCGGATGATGAAGTGGAGCACGAAGCCTTATTGGTCTTCATGGCTGCTTTGGGAGATGATGCCTCAGATGCTGAAACTGAAGAACTGAGAACTGAAAAATAGGTAACTGATTCAAACCGAGTTTCTAGTTCTTCTGCATGCATGCTCGAGGATGCTGAATCTATTTGCTCAGATTACGATGAACTTTCCCTCAAAAATCTTTCCAAAGAATTTGCAAAATTTTATTAGTTAAAAAACGTTTTAGTCAGGGTAAACACCTTACTAAAAACTCAAGTTTCTACTTTGACCGAGGAGATTGCAAAATCTAGGTCACATAGTGAGGAGCTGACAAAATTGAGAGAAGAACATTCCCTCTTACTTGAAGATTTCTAAAATCTTTTTGGGGAGTGTGATTCTTTAAAACTGAAAGTTGATAGCGACCAAAAACTTATTTGCTCACTTTATTCGAGCACTAGCAAAACTGAAGAGGCCTTGAGAAGTTAGAGAGATCCATCTGATAAATCAGGGATAGGCTTCGAAGAAAACATTTCGAGCAATCATGCATCTACTTCAGAAACTGGAAATCTTAAAGACCATCATTTTAGAGGAAACTCTAGTTTCGAAGTAAGGTTGTTAGGCAAAGGAGTAGCCCAAGTAGGCAAAAACTCCAGTTTGGTTGATCAGGTTGAAAAAGGCAAAACTTTAGTTTCTAAACTGAAAAACTAAGCTCCGAAACTGAAAACAGTTCAGTTCCTAAACTGAAACAACTTGAGAGGAAGCCAAACATACCTAAGAAATTGGGGAAGCAGTATGCCCCAACTGGGAGGATACCAATTTTGATAGCTAAATAGAGAAAGTCAGTTTCACATCCAGATTTCAGAAATTCGAGGTCCTTTAATCATAACTCTTATGAGAAAATGATTCATCAAAGTAGGGGGAACACCTACTTGAGGTTTGAGCCCAACCAAATTTCTTTTTCAAGGGCTAGGAAGACTTCACATCCAGGACTTGGTTTCTGAGACTTTTACAGAAACTCAGTTTCTAGAAAGAGTTTGCACACACCCATGATTCCTTCTGCATTGCATCCAAATAGCATACATTATTTCAGAAGGAAGAGTAAGGTAGTTAAGAAATCACCATAGATCAAGGTGAAACAAGTTTGGATTCCATAAGGGTGGATCCAAAAGACTAACATTGCAGGACCCGCAAAAAATCGGGTACCTAGAGTCTAACTTCCTTTATGATGCAGGTACAGGGACATTCAAGTCATCTTAGAAGAAAAGAAGAGCCTGGATATTGGATAGTGGATGTTCCGCACACATGACGGGAGAAAGATACTTGCTCACCAAATTGGCAATGGCAAGAGGACCATCAGTGATGTTTGGTGATGATTCAAAGGGTCGGGTGATTAATAAAGAATGCGTGGAGTACAATGATATCACCATTAAGAATGTGTCCTTAGTCACCAACCTCAACTACAATCATCTAAGCATAAGCCAACTCATTCAAAATGGCTATGAGGTGACATTTGCCGAAGCTAAGTGGCGGATCAAAGACAAAGACTCAAAAGAGACCATACTTAAAAGGAATCACAAAAGGAGGTCTCTATGTCGTGGATTGGGACAATGGCCATGCTGACACTTGTCTTGTCTCAACAAGCTCCCAGGGAAGGCACAAATTGCCTTTGGCACAAACGGTTGAGCCACCTCAACTTAAACTCAATCAGACATCTTGAAAAGCACAAATTAGTTAAATGATTGCCGCAAACTGGATTCAGATGGTAAAACAAACCAAAGCTTCATTCAAGAACCATCCATTACCAGCGAGTACAGACTGGATACTGAAGTTGCTTCACATTCATCTATTTGTACCAGTCAAGCCACCCACGATCAGAGGAAAAAGATTCACTCTTGTAGTTGTTGATGACTACTCGAGGTACACTTGGGTGAGGTTGCGGAAAACTAAAGACAAGGTCAAACTCCAGCTTCCAAAATTGATCATGAGAGTTCAAAATGAAAAAAGAGTGACTGTGAAGTTGATAAGGTCCCATAATGGAACTGAACTCTGCGATGGACCATTGATGGATTTTTGCGCAGACATTTGAATTTCTCACGAAAAGTAAGCTCCGAGAACTCCTTAACAAAATGGTCTTGCTGAGAGAAGGAATTGAACACTCAAAGAAGCAGTAAGGACCATGCTCGTAGAAGCCAATTTAAGCGAAAGATATTGGGGAGAAGCTCTGATGACTGCGTGCTATACTCAGAATAGAAGCGCCATCAACAGTCATCACCACATTACTCCATATGAGGTCTACCATGGTCGCAAACCTTTAATAACTCATCTTCGTGCTTTCGGATTGCCATGTTATGTTCACAATAATGGAAAGTCAAAATTGAATACCTTCAGTCCCAAAGCTGACGAAGGGGTGTTTCTTGGTTATGGATATCATTCTCACAAGGGATATAGGGTATTCAATAAGACTACGGGACTTGTGGAGATAACATGCAATGTTGAATTTGACGAGTTTGTTCTAGTGTGCAAGACCCTGAAAGAACTGGAGTTAGACACTCGTGAGATCAAGGATGTCAACGAGAAACTGAGTAATGAAAACGATGATATTGTTCCAGCTTCAGTTTCTCAGACTAGATCTATGAATGAACGTCTTATTCTTCAGTTGACTTGGTTGGATTGCAACCCGCTGAAGGGGCCCATGATGCTATTGTACTTGCTGAGGCCTTAGATTCCATAACCCTAAATACATGCACAAATCAAGGGGAATCCAAATCGAAGATGCTCAAGTTGGAAACGTGCAAACAGAAGTTGCTGAAAATAGAGTTGCCCAACCTGAAGAAGTCATTCGAGGAGACAAGGAACTGGGAACTGGAAATGAAGAATAAAATGAAACTAACATTTCAATTTCTATGCAGGATCTAGTTTCAGTTTTGGAAGTTCTAGAATGGTTTTCAGAATGAAAAAATCAACAAAACTCTTTACAGAATCAAGGATGGATTCAACATTCTGTTAGTTCAAATCTAAGTCAATGATATCATATTTGGCTGCAAGAACTAGGAGTTATGCGAGAAGTTTGCCCAATTGATGGAAAGCAATTTCCAGATGAGTATGATGGGCAAGACTACTTATTTCCTGAATCTTCAAGTTATTCAGTCTGGAGGAGGAATCTTCATAAACCAAAGGAAATATACCTAGGATCTCATAAATAAGTTTTGCCCAGAAAAAACTAAAGCCTTGAGGATTCCTATGAGCCCAGTGCTAAGATCAATCTTGATTAAGAAGGAGAACCTGTAAACCCAACGAGCTACAGAGAAATCATTGGATCATTGCTATATCTGACTGCAATCAGGCCGGATATTTCTTATGATGTTGGAGTTTGTGCGAGATTTCAAGCTAATCATAAGAAATTGCACATGGAAGTTGCAAAGAGGATTGTGAAATTCCTTAAAGAAACTGAGTCCTTAGGTATATGGTACCCCGAAATTGATGAACTAACTTTTAATGCTTATTCAGATTCAGATTTTGGAGGTTGCAGAATTGATCGGAAGAGCACAAGTGGAACTTGACAGTTCCTAGGCCACAAACTAATTAGTTGGTTCAGCAAGAAGCAACATTCTGTAGCTACATCTACCACCGAAGCTGAATATGTAGCAGTTGCAAGTTGTTGCGCTCAAGTGATTTGGATCAAACAACATTTATTGGACTATGAAGTTGACACTAGATGCGTGCCAATCTATTGTGATAATAGCAGTGCTATGTGTATCACCAATAATCCAGTTCACCACTCAAGAACAAAGCACATCGATATCCGACATCATTTCATCAAAGATCATGTGCAGAAAAAGGATATAGCTGTGGAGTAAATCAAAACTGAAGATCAGTTGGCAGATATCTTCACCAAGTCTCTACCAGAAATCAAATTCAAGGAATTGTGTATCAAACTTGGTTTACTTGAGTTTGATGAGATTTCTTTTGAAGAGGAGTAGATGTGGATTAAAACTGAGTCCCAACTCTCAGTTTTCAGCCTAATGAAATTTCAAATTCGATTTTCTCAAAATTGATAAAATCCAGTTTGAAGAGGAGTAGTTGCAGATTAAAACTGAGTCCCAACTGTCAGTTTTCAGTTTGATGAATTTTGCGCCATGTTTTCAGTTTATGGTTCTATACTTAACCATTTTTATCAATAAGTGGTATTGGCACAGAAACCGAAAAATTGAATTTTGGAAAACTAAGTTTTGGTTTTCGGGTTTTGGATATCTTTGAAGGAATGTTGCGGACTTTAACTGAGTCCAAGCTCTCGGTTTAAAAATTGAAAAACTAAAATGAAAAACAGTTTTCAGTACGAGAGGCGGGATGATTTGAATTCAAATTCTAACTTATCGGACACATCGCATTAAATACGAGGCAGGTGCGGTTCAATCCTGGAGCACCACGTGTTGATCGTCAAAAGTAGTCCAACAGGCGCTCAATCCCATCCGTTGATCTTATTTTAGTCAACACAATCCTAGCTGTTCAAACTCAAAATCGATCTGTATAAATAAGAGAAGTGTTTCCGACGGTTACACTTTATGCCATTTTACCATTTCTGCTCTTATTCGAATCTTCAATCCCAGAAAATCCTCAGTGCATTCAAAGCATTCTAGACATATATTCCTTCATTAACTCCCAATCATCAGCCATTAATCATGCTTAAGAGAACCGATGCTGAGAAACCAGAGCAATGTACATCCACCTCTGGCCGGACTGAGTCTCAGTCTATGAATCACTACATCCCATATGCTGAACTTCTGAAGCTTTCCAAGGTAGACGCTGAGAAACTAACGCCCAAACAGAAGAGGGCAGCCCAAGTTCATAAGGAGAAGATCCTTTTTTGGGAGGAAGCTCTGAAAGTGTGCCCAGACCCACATCTGGAAGTGAAACTGAGAAGTGAAGAACTAATATTTTTTTTTACCGTCTATTCGAAAAGATTTCATCCCTACATGGTGGTGGAGTTTCATGCCAACGCAGTGGTGGCATTTGATAAGAGGTCGTTTGGTACCTCCATGGCCGGAGTATAGATCAGAATTCACCCCCGACTGCTGAGACAGATATTCCATCTGAGGAACGATGGTGTTCAAATTGCCACTTACAAACAAGGAGGCCCTACTAGTCGAAGGGAGATGGAAAATCACTAGAGGGACTGAAAGAAAGAATCAATCCAAACTCCTTGGAAGGTGAACCACAAAACCTTTGAACTTGACAGTTTCTATAAGTTTTTGGGTGAAATTGCTATCAGAATGTTGCAATGTGAGGTGGGCTCACACTCAGAATTGAGCGATTCTGATGGCACTTGATGATGTAGTGAGCGCAAATTGGGCTGGATTTCTATTTGAAAGTCTGTTAGACAATGTGGGGGAGGACTTCCACTATTGCAGAGAAGGGCACCTTTGCCACTGGAGTAGGTTTCGATTTAAAAGTCAGTTTCTTGATCAAAAATTTGTGAAGCATGAGGATAAAGGTGAAAAAGTGTTTTCCACTAATTTCATTCCACCCAATGACAACATTCAGGAGATTCTCAGTACTGATGAGGAGAGGACAAAAGCTGAGAAGGAAGACAGTTTCCAGCAGGCAATGAAAGATCTTCAAACCTTAACCAATCTTGGAGAGGTCACAAGCAAGCCACACCGAAGGCTGAGAAAGACTCATGAGATTGAGAAAAGGCCAAGCTCACCCAAGGGGTGGGGTGATCTATTTGGAGGAGCTTCCATATCTGTTGTTGTGAGGAAATAGAGATCAACCCCTACCAGGAAAAAGAAGAGAATTTTGAAAGAAGGTGAAAGGGACGTAACTAAGAAGGTAAGTAAGAAAATCATAATGGAGGAAGAGAGGAGAAGGCAAGCAGAGGCAAAAGTTGAGAAAACAAAGATTGCTGAGAAAGGCAAGAAGAAAGTGGTTGAGTTGGAGAAGAAGAAAAAGCGGAAAGGGGATGATTACGATCCCACGAAGCTCATTGCCCGAAAAAAGCTAGAATTCAGGGAGCCTGTTATCCCTTCACTTCCTGAATCCATTCCAGATGAAGCTCACGGCTTTGACCTAGGATCTAAAGAGCAAACTGTTGAAATATAGGTCTCTCCAGAGCTTGCTGCAACTGAAACTAGAGGGGCGACCGACCCTGAACAACCGATGAAGGAGGATAATCTACTGAATCTGGAGGGGCGACTAACCCTGCACAACTAGCGAAGGAGATACTTGAAGGTGTGCTGGCTGAGCAGGAGAAAACCATTAAAGATGTTGTAGACACTCGGGTGACCACCCTAGAAAAACTGGCGAGCAACAAAACTGGAATTGAGTTTACCTCCTCGAGCTCCAAAATAGAAACTACAAAAAGAAGAAAAATTGGAACTGGGAAAGGTGGTAAGGGAAGCAAATCTGGAGTGTCTAATGAACACCCCTTCACTTCTTCTGATGTTTCAGATTCAGATTCAGAAGATGATATGGCTCTGGATGAAGTGTTCAACTTTCCCAAAGACAAGCAAAGGCGATGGAGGCACCACCCCTGGGATCAGAGGGAGAAGGAACTGTTGAACAAGCCAAGTCTGTTTACTACTTACAGGATTCTTCGGAGTGGACTACCTCATCCTGAATACTCTACTGGAAGATTAAAGAATAGGTGCCCTCCCATCAGAGAACTGGATGTAAGAGACTCGAAGCTGATCCCTTGGGCTGCTGGAATTTTTGAGAGGATAGAGGAGAAGGTGACGGAGGAGATCATGCTCCTGTACCCTAATATCCTGGAGGAAGATACCATGACAACCCTCCACTTAAATGCTTAATTCAGGAGATGGAGGAGGTTTGACATGGCAAAGCATGAGTTGAATGAGGAAGACATGTCAATCATCCAGGCCAGGCCGGGCTTAACATTCTGGAGATCCGAAGAAGTATGGGCAACATAGTGGAACGGATGAACTGAGAATTGACAAATGTCAATAGAGGAGACAAGAAAGAGACTTCTGACTATCCGAGCTTACAAGCTGCAAACTCTTTCTTCAAAGAATGCTCACAGACTCCCACCTGCTGAGTTTGTATATGAGGATGCAACTCAAACTCAAGTTTTCCACCCCACACTCAATATGCAAAAGCTCAAACTGAAGAAACTCCAGTTCTAGCTCCTGGAGATTACCAAAGCATCATTGCTGCTAAGCTTGAAAAGATTAGAACACTTGTAGCACAATAGAGGAGTTTGGAGGCTGAGATGGAGAATGCCAAGATGGAGCTGATTGAGGCCGAATTGGAGAAGGAAGAGATGGAGCAGGCAACTTCTCTATCCCATGTGCTTACAGTTATTTCTAATGCAGAGAGGACTGCCCATGCTACCGAAGTTATTCAAGGTCAAGCTCAGGAACTTGTTGAAGTTGCAAAGCTCATCAAAATTCAAAGGTTCGTGAGCAAATCGAAACTCCGATTGGCCAAGAGAGAAAGGAAGAGGAAAGAAGATGAAGAAGTTGAAAGGCTCAAGAAGGAGCAGTTTGACAGAGAGGAAGAGGCCAGAATGGTCATCAATGGCATGGTACTCTTTACCCCGAAGATTTCTGCTTCTGATTGAATTTCTGGATGCCAGGCAAGCTACTTCAAGTTCTTTCCAGTCCGCCATTATTGCTGAAGTGAAGCACTACGTCGAATCCCAACTAGACGCAATAAAGCTAAAAACCCAAGAAATGAAGTCAAAGTTGGAAGAAAAAGAGAAAAATGATGCTGAAACTACGGAAACTGTTTATTCAATTAAACAAATTGTGGCAACACTGTTTGATGTTGTCAAAAAGGGGGAAGAGGACAAGAAAAAGGAGGAGGAAAGGAAGAAGGAAGAGAAGCTTAGGAAGGAGAAGGGGGAAGAGGAGGAGAAGAAGAGGGAAGCTGAGGAGGCCGAGAGGAGAGAACTTGAAGAAGCAGAAGAGCAGAGGAGGGGTGCTCAATTCAAAGCTCTAATGGAGTTGGCCCAAAAACTCTATGATTCTAAGCCAACTTCATCTTCAGAGCAACCTCCTCCGTAAGCATTTGAAACTTAAGTTTTTGAACTTTTTGATTTCTAGTTTTCAGTTTTTTATGTAATTGTAAAATTTCACAATCAATGAAAAACTGAAAATTGGATCGAAGACAAACTCTCATGATCTCTCTCTTGCTCCTTTGCTCATGTTTTTAACCTGGCTGAAATCATATGTTCCAGTGTGATCAGCAATCTAATTCGCTCTATTTTTATTATTATCGAGTAATATCACTCCAACTCAGGGGGAAGATCAAATAGAGTAGGTCGGTTAAAGGAATAGTGTTACGAGTAGTGTCTTTTTAAACTCAGTTCATCGTGTGTCCTTTTTCCGAACTTATAAGTGGTTTTGACAACACCAAATAGGGAAATTTTGTTAGAAACTAAGTTTCTACTAACCCTTTATTTTGATGTTTTGGCAATACGTTCACTCGCGTTGTCTTCTTGGTGCGAACCTTTGCAAAGTGCAACAATCATGGTCTGTAGCTCTAGTATCCTTTACCCACAAATGATTAGAAACAGATGCTAAACATATTTCCATTACAAATGAAAATGACGTACCTTGTCCTCTGACAATCGGACAAATCACTTCTCCGCACCACTGCATTTATTCCTAGGAGTGGCCTTCCCAATTTACCTTTTGATTTTTGATAAGTTCGTTATTTCGCTAACTTATCAATGAGTTTTTGTCCATTTAGTGTTCAAGATGCGTGATTTTCATATTTATTTGTGCATTGTCGTGTTTGGATGTTATGTAGGTGTTTGATGGTGTGATTTTGTAGGAAATAGCCTAAGTTTGGAGCAAGGAGAAAATCAGAGCAGCTGGCTCTGTTTCGACCGACGTGGAGCTCATTTCGTTCGAGATGAAGCAGTCGACGCGAGCAGGCATTGACCACGTAAGGGTCGATGCGGGAGCTCCACGTCGACCGAGATGGACCTTGTCTCGATCGACGTGGAAGGTCGAGATCTACGTGGCAGGTCGAGAAGGATGATGTCAAGGCGAAGCGTGTGTCGACCGAGATGGACCTCATCTCGGTCGACGTGGACTGCTATTTGGCGAAAAAATGTTATTTTTTGCTATTTCCTTCCTAGTTTAATTGTATACCTTGTGGGGATTAATTGTACACCTATATAAACATTCTAGTTCGAGTTTTCAAGGTTAGACACCTTAATTTTAGAGTTGAATATTGTTCCAGGGCAGAAGTTTTATTTAGAGTTTTATTTTGGAATTTGAAGACAAGATTGTGTTCTTGCAAGACTCTGATTCTGATCAATGCAAGTTTATTTCAGGTTTTATCTTTTCATAATATTCTTTATTGTGATGATGATGAGCTAAATTATTAATCAGATTCTAGGGTTAAAAATCTATTCTGACTATATGCTTATTATTATTTGAATCAAATGCCTTTCCTTGTTTGATTTGTGAAATTCTGTGCTTTGATATAAACCTAAGATTGTTGGCCATTTGATTAGGTTATCAGTTAATTAATTTGACACTCAAAAGGTGTAAATTACTTAACAGGAAAAGAATTTTGCAATATAATTATTTATTCTTGTCTGAAGAAAGAGGAAATTAGATTATAGGAAAAATCCGTTGTTTTCTGGAGTTGTTGATATTTTCTTGAGACCGAAAGGGTAAAGAGATGTCATAATCTACTTTGTGAATTGTCTGAAAAAGGAATTTGCAATACCTTTCTGAATTCCATCTTACAAGGAATTAAATTGGCATTTGATATTTTTATTATAGCAATACAGGAAGAATAGTAATAAATCCCTAGAATTTGTATCTTTGCAATTGATTGAAATCCCGTTAAAATATTTTGTTTTGTGTTTGATTACTGTTCTGAAAATCATTGTCTCTTTTAATTTTCAAGTAATTTAATTAAAACCCTTTAAAATTTGATCGCCTTAAACAATTTCCTGAGAAACTATAATCTAGTACTTAGGATGGTTCGATATTTCATTCCCTGTGGGATCGATAATTGTTATTTGCCGCTATATGGTTAGCTCTGCTAAGTCGTTAATAATTTTAGCGATCAATTACCTTGCGCCCTCCAGCTGCACACCTGAGCTTGTTTTCACCACCATCATCTCCTAAAACATTTCTCAATGTAGTCGAATAGGCACTAAAACAGTCATAGCAGAGTCCCATGGAGGCATAGATAACTGCCCCATCAAAAGATCATTGAGTAGCTCATCAAGAATGTACTATTTCTTTTAGGCAGTAATTTTCCTGAAGCTATCAAAAGATTTAAGTAGTGAGTTCAAGATGATATCTACCTTACCCTTGGCACCAATATCTCCACCTCACACTAGAATTCATTCATTAGTTGAATTATGCTCTTCATGTGCAATGTCACCAAACTTCCATTTCACATTCTCATGCTAATAAGATCTCTTTCAAGCCGAACTCTAACAATTCGTTCCACCTACCCATATATAGCTATGATATCTTTCCAGATCTCAACAACATATGAGTAGTTCTCATACTTCCGTTGCAAGTCTCTAGATAGATTAATCGTGGCGATAAGCAAAATCATCAGCAACTACCCACCTATCATAGAATCTTGCTCAAGTTCAGACCACTCATCATGGGGAACTATTAGTTCCATAATTAGAACAAATTCATGTTGTTCTCTATAAAGAATGTGTTCCATGCGGTGTCGCCACTCAGGAAAATGAGAGCTAATTATAGGATTATGAGTGAGTAGATGATCAACAGTAGACATAGACATATGTCGAACAATAAATGATCAAAGTAAGAACATTTAGGAACTAAGTCTACAATAGGTGATGTGAATCATCATTTATTTCTTAAACTCCTAAATCATTTTATGGAATATCAAAATAAATACCATAACAAACAGTTAATGCCCTATACATGCTCCTATTTAATTTAATACGATGGATTCAAGGAATATTTCAACTCCAACGGTTTAAATACGACAGAACTTAGTTGATTGGTGTTCCTACAGATCTGATATTCTGATCTATTCCCTTGCTCTATTCAGAAATCTAGTGAGGATATGCTACCGGATTGAAAATGCATTAGAAGAACTCGGTTTCTCATTTTCTTCCTAGTGCAGCTGCTGCCTCTCTGATTCTCTCTACGATTTCAGTTTTGTGAAAATTGTTATCTAATGTGGGACTGAGAGAACTTATCTATTTATATATCCAGAGTACAGGCTATTAGGGTGTAATAAACCATATGAGCTTAAAGCATTAAATGGGTCAAACCAGAGATCAAATGCAAATAGTAAAGTGGATATCCTATTAATTAATTTCATTTTCAACCCAGAACATAATTAATTAATAAACATTAATTCATGCCACCAGATAATTAATGTTGACCTACTCTTTTATTACCATGTTAATAGGAACGAGTTGCATTGACTTGGTTAATCTTCATATTTAAGGTTTCAGACATTCATTAATTAATTCAACATACAACAATTAGCTGCAATTAATTAATCTCTTATTATTCTTGAGTAGTACCACTCATCCCTTATTGCTTATGCTTGAATCAATGATTCAGCCTGCAAGACTTAGCACAACGAACCTCGTGAGCTTCCCAGGGAATGTCACCATCCTGAAACAAATATGAGTATCTAAATTCAGCCTGAGGAAACCCCAACTTGTCATCACCCAAGAAGTAGATATACGAGTACATGTAAGACTCTCCATCATAGCATGTTAAAGTGACAATCAATCCATGTGTGCCCATAAGCCTTCAATAGAATTTAGATCAGACCAAGCTATTGATATCTTTACTCATTCATATGTTAAGTAGAATGGTTCATCTCATTGTTGATCCAATCAATGCATTGAGACGTACCAGTCACACAAAGCGGCCAAGATAAACCACTTATAGAACTTGTGTGCTACAATCTAAACCGACAACCATAGCAGAAATTGTCTCAACTATGCTAACCATTTATATCTCGTTATGTCGAATGATCTATACGATCTTCTATGATCTCTTTCACACCATATGATCTCTTTATCAACGAGATAACTGGATGTGTTTGTTCGCATCGTATGATTGTTAATTCAGACATGAGTTGTTTATTGCAAGTCATTAATGATTAACAGTATATCAAACATAATGTTTCCCATTATACTAATTATTATACTTTAATGTTCCAACATAACATACAAGCACAACATTCGAAACAATATGCATTGTAACCTTTTGATATACCAATTCATTATTTCCACCAATAGCCACGGAATCCCACTACAAGTAATACTCGTGGACGGTGACCATGTGACCCTCAACTAGACTACTAGGCTTACCTCATTGAGTCCAGTGCGGTTTTGGATTTGAGCACAAATCTTTTTCAAGAGGAGGGGAATGATGGAGACTCAGATGTTACAATTAATCATGATATATGAAGAAATTATTGAAGATAAGATAAAATTGATTTGTCTTGATATATCTTGATAAGAATAAATTTTTAGTTATTTTCAAATTTTAACAAGACTTGATTTGGTTTTAAGTTAATTAAATTTGATTTCTAGATATGTTAGGATTTAGATTTTGCTTTTTTATTACAAAGATATCAAGATATAGTTGTTGATAAATCTTTATTGATTTGATACATTTTTCAAATTTAATTTCCTAGCTAGATTAGGTTTAAAGATTTATTTTCACCCAATAAATCAAGCTTATTATTGTCATTTTTAATGCAGCTTTCAGTTCAATAACAACTCGTGAGTTTAATTCTCCAATTCTTTGAAAGCTCTTGCATATTTGTAGAGTACCTTGAAATTCAAAATTGACTTATAAAAAGGGCTTTCACATCCGTTTGTGGTGTCTTCATCAATTCTTCATTTTTAGTTCATCTCCTTTTTAGGTTGTGTACAAGAATAATATGAAATACGACATTTGAAGGGTTGTAACTAAAGGTGTTAAATTTCTACCCAATTTCCTTTCGAGTTCATTTTCATGTTGTGTCAACTCTATTCCTGGGCTACGATTCTTATCATCTCAGTGAGGATCGCGTTATTTACACGCTTTCCTTCAGAAATCTATGATATGGAGAACAATCTCATTAAGCTCTTCATTGTCAACATTACTCACACCATCACCTAGACTAGCCTAATGCACATTTCATTTTTCTTCGCTGCCAGAAGGTAAGTCCTAGTCGAGCAATCAAAATCATCAGTTCCTCAAAATCAAGTACAAAATGCCATGAAATTGTATTGAACTAATCTTTCAGACTCAGCTAGGCTTTGCTTCACATCTAGATCATATGATTTTAACAAACCTGACAACGTTGATTTCAACACTACCTTCAACCATCTTCGTCACCTCTTCAGGTTCTTTGAAGATCTTGAGGTTGAAGAGATCGTTAGCTTTCATTGGTACACACAATGATCGAACCACCGTGTAAGAAAATTTACATTAGGAAGTCTGATTATTGGAATTATCAGCTCTGTGTAATCTTAGCAGTGGTCCGCGAATGGATTAATCCTAGACTCCCATGGATGAGTGGGTTCCTAAACTTCCGTTGATTAGTTTCGCGCCCACTTCTTTTTCAGCAGTAATCTTATATTCTGCTCCGCTAAGCATCTTCCCCTTAGCTTTTTCGTCTATGGTCTATCTCCAATCAATTTTGGGATTGACAACTAGTAGAGATTGAACTGATGAGAATTTCATTTTCTTTTGATCAGCTATGGACTGAGGCATAATTTTGACTAGAGCCTTCCTTGGAGGGATGGAGTCATTGTCCTCCAAATCTTCTCATAGCACAAACAACTTAACTTGAGAATCCTTAAGAATTTCTTCTAGAAGGAAACTGATTGTAAGGCCAACTGAACATTATACTCAAATCTCTGAGTACTTTTAATTGTTAAGTTCTTAATTACACGTTCTAAAATCCCACTGAAAATGAAATCAGCCTAGTTAGCTTCTATCTAGCCATTGCACACCAACATGATCTTATACTTTTTCTGATTTAACTTAGAGAAACTCCCAAGTTCACGATAGATCATTCTGGTGACAACATTCTGCAATGTCTGATGGGATTCAGTTGTCTTTTCAGGGTCCCAAAGTGAAACTTCTTGGGATAGGAATCCTTCCCTTTCTTTCAGTGTTCAACCTCAGGCTTATCCACACCGTCAAGGTATGACACGATTTCTACTCCACTATTATTTAACTCAAACTTCTGGTGGAGAGTATTAGGCGTATTGGTGAAGAGCATGATTGTTAGGAACTAGGAAACTGGTTCACTCCTTTATTTGATGTTTTGGTGTGTCAAAACTAGCTTTTAGTTTCTAGTCAGTTTCTACATGTATTCCTTGTATAGGATAATTTGAGTTGTAATAGAGAAACTGGAAACTGGAAGTTAAAGAAACTAGAAACTGGAAGCTATGAAGATCGAGAAGAGAGAAATCTAGTTTCTAACTTGAAAAGAGCTTGAAATGCCTGAAGTCTAGTTTCAGAATCGAAAGTTGAAGAAACTAGAAACTAGAAATCAGAAGTCTAGTTTCGGAACTAGAATCTAGAAAAGAACTAGAAGACTAGTTTTTAAAAACTGGATTTTCACCTGTGAAGCTACACCAAAGGCATAAAACTAGAAACTAGAAAATTAGAGGGATTCAGTTTTCAGTTTCAAGGTTATAAAGAGCATGTGAAAAGTGAGAAGACAAAAGAAATCCGAGTTGAACTCGAGTCTTATCCAAGATTACTCAAAGAATGTCCACCAACAATCATGAATGAGGACTCTTCAGACATGGTTTCCTCAGACCGGCGAACTAGCTCTGATAAGAGCAGGTGAAAGTACATTGCACAAAAGCAAAAGCTGAATAGAGCAGTTGCAGAGCAGGCTGCTACAGCAGGAAAAGTATGGCGATGATTGGGCAAGAAGCTATTTGTCTCTAACGGACATAAAATTCAAATGGTCCTCAAATCCACCGATAAATAGCAGACCACATCTACAGAGAAGAGAACACTTACGCGCAAACAAGCTGAAACTCTGTCAAACTAAAAGCTCAAGCTCTCTGAAATTATCGTGTGTCTGTCAAGAACACGAGGCTTAGCTTTCGAGCTCAAGCTATTCATTTAGTGTTATTACTTTTCAAGTAATATACAGAACAATTAGTTTTCCTCATTTGAATCCTGATTATCACGGGCAACTGCCAACCACAGGACGTTCTAGGAAGAACAACTAACATCTCACTCTAGCTTGAAGGCTGCGAGGTGCGTTCTCACTTCAAGACTGAAGAAAGAGCGGAGAAAGTTTCTGGGCAAGTGCGCTAGTAGACCGACGGGCATTGGCATTCGACGGGCTAGCTATAGATCGTGAGATCTTGTACACTGTAACTTAGTGAATTTCATGATTAAGTTCCAAAGAGTGGACGTAGGAATTAAGGATCCGAACCACTATAAATATCTTGTCTCGTTTATCACTTTGTTTAAGTTTCTGCAATCTAGTTTTCAACCTGATTTGAAACCTTCAATACCTTCTAAGTATTGAAGTGTATAATTGAAAACTGGTAACTTAAAACTATCAGAGACAAAACTAGCTAAATCATGTTTTTCGAAACTAGAAACTGGAAAACTAAGATCCAATTTCCACAAACTATTAAAAACTTCCGCTGCATATTTAAAAAAAATCTGATCTCAGGACCAACAATGATGTTGACGGTTGTCATGACGAATTTCTCATCTTCCACAATGTTGGCGTTGACAGAGAAATCTGCTACCAGGTAAGGAAGGAAAAGATTGGGACTAGTTGTGATAAATTTTGTAAGAGATAAAGCTTCAATGATTTCCAAGAATGACGTTGTTAAAGCCGTGTCAGACTTCTATTGAAGATCTTTGAGATTTAGAATCTTGTTTTTATTTTACTTGAAAAGCCCATATGTGATATCCTATTTATGCTAGTAGATTTTTCTTTTCAATGGCTGCGAGAGCGACCATGGATGGATATTCTTTGATTGAAGAATCCACTGATGAGAAGAAGAGGAAAAGTTTAACAAATATAGAGTACTTGGAAAGAGAGAATCTGAATCAGGTAAGTTTCTTGAAGGAAGTAATGAAAGTAGGGGGTAGAGATAAAGAAGTGATCAAGAGATTCAATGATCAGGATCATCTCAACTTTTCGACTTATGTGGTGAGGATAAAATATGGGATTACGTGTCCAAAAATTACTCAAACATGGCATCGTGTAAATCTTTTCTATCAGAATCTCGAGTAGACAAGAATCTTTCCCGTCAAGAAACAAATGACTGATTGGAGAATCTAAAACCGATCATGACTGAAAGAATAAAATAGTGGCATTCTTTTGTTTACTAACTACTAAATGTGTAATAAATGTATAATAATATAAATTTGAATTAATTGCAAAATTTGTATTGTTATTTATAATTTCAAAATACCATCTATGGTTAATATTATATTGTCAATAATGCTTATCATTATTTATTGCCTATTTGTAAACAACTTAATAAGTTTTACGACATTTGAAATGGATGTATATATACTATTTTTTTCATTTGAAAATATAATATTCAAATTAATACATGTAACATAATTTTAGTAACTGTTTAAGAAATCAATTGTAATTTGAAGACTAAACTAGAAAAAATACAGTGTTTTGAATAAAAGCAAAACTAGATACATTTTCAATGAATGAAAATATGGGGAGACAATTGATGAATACAATATTTAGAACCACTACAAAAGCCTTGGGGTTTTGAGGTGGGATGATTATTTGTTTTGTAGTTGTGATTGTATACATATTATGTGGTGTTGTATGTATATGTATATATATGTATGTGCATGTTTAGGGTTTAACTGGTTTGAAGGGATCCACCCAACATTCGTCGCCCTTCACCGCCTTCTTCCATCGATTCCTAAATGCCCTCATCTCCTCGTACGATCGCTGTCGGACCTGCATATACTTATAATTAATAACTATTCTTCTAGAAGTTTACTATGACATGCAGGCACACTTACCGCTGTTCTATTCGTCGATACCAATGACTCGGAGTCTGGTGAACTTGAAGATGACTCTGCGTTTGTCATCTGCATTCACATTTTTACAAAAACATCACACAACATTAATCTTCTATACTGTCACATATGATTATGGTTATAAAAAGCACTAGGTTAATTGGGTGCCGAAGGACCACCCAGAGCTTAGAATGTCTAGTTGAAGATTAATCGGCGCGCTTTATCGATACTAGGTAGCTGCCGAAAAACTAAAATATTTTATTATGTATAATTATTTTATTTATTTCTCTCATGCATATTTTTTTTTACTCTTTCCCAAATCATCCACCACCCACCCACGTGAATAGTATTTCTCTCTCTCTCCCCCTAACATATTTCCTAATTTTGCCTTAAACTGTATTCCGTTAGACATCACCACTTTTTTTTCATCTAATATTCTTCCTCAAACCCAACCTCTAGTCCTGTCGGCCACATAAGACTCAGCAACACATTTAGAATGATTTCAAATCTACGAGTCTTTAATATTAAGGAGCAAGATTTAAAGTGAAAAAAAATAAAATAAGAGAAAACCTTAAGAAAGAAAAGTCTGTCACAAACTGAGAATTAAATTTTCCAACCACCGATGACTAATACAATGTTTAGGAGATTTTCGGACCGGGCGGGATTCGCCTAGCGCATAAGCGCCGACTAGGTGGCCCCACGGCTGCGTTTTACAACATTGCATATGATTACAAAACTTGTTATACATTAGTCCAACACTTGTGTGATAATTAATTGGTATCTAATTTCTTATATTTGATAAATATATAAATATTATATAAAAAATACACTATATATATATATATATAAAAGCATTTGCGGCAGTGCATATATATGTTTATCAGTGTTTGTAGCAGTGCCTAAATTGCAAACCACTACGAGAGTTGCCGATTACATGCTTATTACGGGTGAGTTTTGCAGCATTGTGATAAAATTTAAAATATATTACAAATTATGGCTAATTTTTTTCAATATTTTATAAATTGTATATATTTCTTGTTCAAACTATTAATCTTATTTTAATTTAACAATCCTTATTAATTTATTCATTTGAATAGTCAAAATACATTATTTTTCTATTTCAGCATTGCGTAAACCTATTTCAGATTGATGATTGCTATCATCTTTACCATATTCATTATTTATTGAAAAATATCAACACTAAATACAATTAAATAACTAATATAAGAAATTAAAAGATTCACTGTTGTAGATATATAATAACATTAGTATTGTTAGAAAAATACTAGAACTTGTATTAATCAACTCAATTAAGTTAACCCATTATACTTTGGACTATTTACTATTGAATTCATCAATCCAAGTCTATTTACATTGAAATAATCCAATCATAACTCACTTTTTCGACCCAATTAATTCTAACTCAGTGTTTTAAAACTAAACTATCATCCCTAGTAGAGGTGTTGAATGGGCGAGTCCATTGAATTTTGATTCAACCCTATCGAGTAGCGGATTATTTGGTCCTAATTAATTTGAGCTAAAAAAAATTTGGATTAAATTTTATTTTTAACTTTAATCCTAATTTTTAATTTTCAGTCCATTCCATCGGACCAATAAATTTATAAATTATTTTAAACTTTTAAACTTCTAAATAATAGAAAATGTATGAAATATTTATTCCTTTTATCAAGAAAAAGTCAAAACACATATCTTTATATATATTCAACAATTTAAATTAAAAAAAATATTATTTATTTATTATTTCAATATCGTAACATATTTTATTTTTATGATTAAATAAACTTGTAAAGACTTAATTATTTATTAAAAACTATTTGAACTAAATACAACTATTGAACTTAAAATATATTTACAAAATATGATTTGAAGTATTCAAAATAAATTTTTGTGATATAATTATGATAAAAATATTAATCGGATCAGTTAGAATGAGGGATGCATACCTTAGGAGCAGGTGCAGCACCGAGGGTTGGAAGACCCCAGTGAACGATGAATTCCTCATCAACCACCCCAACTTTCAAAGTCCGATCACCCTGCAATAAATAAAACCGTCAATGAATTTGAATGATTTTAAACAGATAGATTGATGGTGGAGGATGGAATGAATTGAATAGAAGTAGAGTTACTTGCCTGTGCACAATACCCCAGCTGCTTATCCAGCCCCCACGCATGGATCAAATCGTTCTGTCAAAATACAAGGCACGGAAGATGTATGGAAAATGCCAGTGTCAAATTATGAAGAAGATGAACTGTGAATTTGTGATTTGTAATTGTGTGTATAATAATATATCAGCTGACCTGAATCATATACCAAACGCAGCGCCACGCTGCTCTTGAGAACACCGGAGCCATCATCTCCACCCAACTTCACCAAATTTTTCATCTCAAATTCAAACTTCCATAATCACAACTCAGAACTCATAATTATTTATGATCAATTAAATATTGTCTCACTCACCCAGCACAAGGCGGAGCAGTGCTGTTGCCATCGCATCTCCCAGATCCACTGCTGCTCATTCTGTAATACCTCCTATTTTCACCCACACCACAATTAAATCGCATCAGAATATCGGATCCAACTGGTTTTTCAATTGTTGGTGGCGATGGATTACCTGTGCACCCTGGATCTCCGGCTGCGTAGAGTTATGTGATGATGCACCTCCGACCTACTGCCGTCCAAACCCGGCTGCGAAATCTCCAAACCTTCCTCTTTGATAATGGCTACGTACCTATCAAATTAGCATCATCTGCAATCAATGATTTGTGTTGTTTATATATGAATATGAAATGGATTCAACCTCTTGGGATGAAAATCTTCGACTCCGAGGTCTTCATCCCACAGAAAGATATACTCGTATTCTGCAACAATATCCGGATGCAGAAAACGCTTCGCAAACCACCTATATATAATAATGCCAAAAAAACACGCAAAAACTTGTATAAGATCGTCTAAGTATTATTTTGTAATTAGATGAATGTAATTATCCGATTCTTATATTCAAACTTCATGATTCGGCTGATTATGGCTAAATGTAGATACAGAGTTAGTATAAACAATCAATCAATTTTTTTTATGTTAATTGTTTGATTTTTTTTTTTACATCGACTATACACCAAATAATTGATCTATTATTATATTAATTGACGATTTTTCTTTTAAATTTTTTACTGGGAGAATTGACTCATTTAAGATCCAAACAATCCATAGTTTTTATTTATTTTTTTTATGTTAAACACCGATTCTTTTATTTTATAAAAATAAACAAAAACTCCTACAAGATTGTCTTATAATTTTTGGTTCGTGGGATGATTATTATAAATAATGTATGTCACTATTAGAAATTATGTTATTTTGAAATTATTTATTTAAATAATGCATTTTGCTATTCGTAATAAAATATAATCATGTATTATTTAACTCAAATGATGAATTTAGTTAATTTAAATGATGTTTTTAATTTTACTATGTTCCCCACAAAATAAAATTTGCCAGACGAGTTGCAAATAGAAGTGGGAACAAGTCAGTCTACCGGACAAGAGCCTAAGGCAGGGGCGGATCTACATAGGGGCTAGGGGGGCTCCAGCCCCCCCAGCCCGAATTTTTTTTTGTTTTTGTAGTATCATGATCCGGTTTTTTATGGTATAGCCCCCCTTAAATAGAAGATAAAATGGATGAAAATAAGGAAAAATATGATATAAAAAAATTGAAGTTAAGGTGAAGTCGGAAAAAAAATTCCAGCCCCCCTCGGGAAAATTTTCTGGATCCGCCCCTGGCCTAAGGTAAATTCTAACGCAACCTATTTAACAAAAGCACTAGGTTTGAGCTTCTTAATTAAAAGTCAATAATTTATATAATGTATACTATAAATTGTTAAATATATTTATTACTTAAAATTAAATTCTATATATACAACCCAAAAACAAATAAAAATATATGTCGTGCAAATGATGAGGAATATTAGATATTTAGAATTATATAATTTTTTATAATATATATTGAAATAGTAATTAATCTCAAAAGTTTGGAAATCTTTGTGTGGAAAGTAGGGTTATATAATCATTAGTTGATATATACCATTTAGTTTGGTTGGTGGCGGAGACATGAATCACTCTGTCATTCCATTGCATCTCGCGCCACTCATCAACGACACCATCATAATGAAAAAGCATCACAGCAAATCCATCTCCAACAAACTACAATAGAAGAGAGAGAGAGAGAGATAAACACAAAATTAATAATCCATGAACAAATTAAAGAGAGAATGAAATTAGCTTCTTCTTCTTCTTGTTCTTGTACCTTGTTAACAATCTCATCCACGTATCTTCTCTGCTTCACCCCCACTGCCATCGCCAGCAAACTGGTTCTGCTTTTGGAAGTGCTCTGTTTCAAAAAAACATCATATATGCCCGCGAAAAGAAATCATAAAAACACTCGGAAAATAGCATCTGCATACATCAATATCATCTGCAACAGGGCCAGCCAAAGAGTGCATTTCCAGGTTTGAAGTTGCTGAAATGATTCCTCTTGGCAAAGATTCTGTACCAGGGGGCCTGCATTTGTCCTATACGGAGTAGAACTAGCAATGTTAATGCAAATGTCTAACACAAAGCATGTATGTAGTAGATATGACTAACATTGCATTTCTGGAGGTGACTTTTCTCCTCCTTGTTCACTCTCATATCCACCTGCAATCAATCACAGAGTGGAAAGATGTTGGAAATACGAGCAACAAATTTTTATGAAGAAAATTGTGAGGGACATTTCAACATCAAGATTTTGATCACTTTTTTTTTTTTTTTTCCTTATCTTCAACCCATTTTTATCTTATTTCATAAGAAAATCCGAATCACCACACTATAAAAATGAAAAAAAATCAGTTAGAGGGCTTCATACTTAGATTTTTGAGGCTACGTCATCATAAATTCCCATCACAATAATATTCACATTTTTGGATCTTAAAATAAGAATGGCTGGGATTGCAACATGATCTTAAGCTACTGTAAAATGAATGCATCAGAATAGTGATGAAGTTTACCTCACACTTGACTGTCTCACTATATTTCTCAGCATTGTGAAATCCAACCCCAGGTGATAACTGCATTATGGAACAGAGCAAATATTCATCAAGATATAATGCAGTAAAAATCATGCCTCCTTCCTATTCTCATGAATGATTGAGCAGACAAGATTTTATTCTAACTGTCAATTTGGTTAAAAACTAAACCCAACCTCTCAAACTGTCAACCCAAGTTTTTTTATAATTCCAACCCTTCAGTTTCAGGTTTGACCCAACTCCTACTACTATTATTTTTTATATTAGATTTCAATTTAAAATAATATTTTTAATACTTTATAATATATTACGTATAATTCATAATCACAAATCATAACTATATAATCATAATTCAATATGCTAATAAAAATTAGAAAACATAAATAAAAAATAATATTACAATTAAAAATAATAAAAATTTAATAAATCGAGTTGAATTGCACCGAAGATAGTTTTTTGGTTTTCAAACTGAACCAAAACCCAAGGCTATTCTTACTTGAACCAAAACCACCCACGATCTTCAATTGAACTCAATTTTTGGTTGACGGTTTGGCTCATGATCAAAGTTTTCAAATTTTTAGAAATTATAGCTAAATTCTAAGCATCTCAACATAATGATTGGGTGATGCAAATCTCTGAAATCATAAGCTTGACTAAATTTAAGGCCTATATACCGTTAAAGAATCTTTTCCCATCCATGCACTGCCAATGAAGAAACCACTGGAGATCAAAGACATTGCAATGAAGAGAATATATACACATGATCTAGTTCTAGAATCTGATGATACAGAAACCTGAAAAACCAAACAACAAAAATTCGATATCAGAAATTTCTTTTTTTTTTTTTTTTCTTTTTTTAATTGGGGTACATAATTTAAATGGAAAGAGGGTGTCCCTTCGTGTACTCGAATCCATGATCAATTACTACGAGGACAAGGATTAGATATTAGATATGATCATAGGTGTTTAGTTAATGCTAGATCATTGAGCTCTAATTAACTTCAAGAAGCAGCCATGATTCCTAGATTTGGCCACAATTATGGGCCATACACAGACTATAAAATCTTCAAACAGACTAGTCAACTTTGGAGGAGATAAAATGGCTGCTAAAACTAGAGCCACATAAATGGAAATAATGCAGGCCCTACTAATTAAATTTATGCAAAGAAGAAAAAATCCCAAATCAGAAATGTAACAAAACTAGAAATTAATTAAAGAGAAAGCAAATATAGAATCTGAAATGGACAGCAGCATGATTACAGCTATCAAGAAATCATATCATCAGAAGCAAAACAACAATTTCAATACTTCAAATTAAAATTCAAATGGGAGTCTCCAGCTTCATAGGCAGTGAGAAAAGATCAGAGGAGAAAAGTGATCATAAGAAAAGAGTCAACGAGAGAGAGAGAGAGAGATACAGAATTGTATGACTTCATGGTGCATGAAAAAAGCTGAGAGCAAAAAAGGGCCTGTTTTCACGCCTTCGTCTGATCTTGTTAAAGGCCTATCAACTAATTAGCGACGAGTTAAACACCATTAACAACCTTTCCTTCAACGATTTCAATGCTTACATATACGTATACAGCGCGTGTGTATATACATATATATATATGTACTGGTTTTGGAGAAAGAAAATAAAAACGAAAAAAAAAAAAGAATTGGGAGAAAGAATGAAACAAAAATTCTGCGCAGAGGTTGAGAATGTGTTTGTGTTTATGTAATGGCATCAGTCGTGGCTCGACGTGCATACGTCAAACTTTTGGGGTACTCGCTCCTGGACTTCTGCCACGTGGACGGTGGTGGGCCCCTTCGTGGTCGTGGATTGGGATGGATTAATTGTTTAATCCTTTGATTATTGATGGAAAAGGCTCTTGATTCTTTGAGGAGTATTATTAATCACCGTTATATCATCATTGGGGATTAGAAATTCTATATCATAAAAAATATATTTGATTTAGAAACCGACACAAGAAAATATATCTAATTTAGAATTAGGATAAAAGAATAAAGGATTTCGTTCTGAAATATATTTTCGGTCCCATCTGTATCATCCCTAAGATAATTAGTAATTATTATAATTCTCATTCATGATTTATTACATATAGATAATTTAATTATAGATAATTAAGATATTATGATTGAGAATTATATGTTGCCAAATATAAGGTACTACTTTACTTTTTTTTCTTTTCTTTTTAATCAGGATATAGTATTTGTTAGGATTTTTGTTAGAGAAATCCTTCCTTATTTTTGTGTTTATGGTGGGTTAAAGATTGTAAAAATTATCTTAGTCAGTTTTTCAGTTTCTAGAGTTCTAAACTGTAATACTTATATAGGATCGATTGAGTTGTAATAGAACTTAGGCTGAAGACCGATTAAAGGAGATGCTCGAAAACTGACAATCAGCATGCCTTGCAACTTGGTTTCCACCACAAAGATTGTAAAAGTTATCTTAGTCAGTTTTTTCAGTTTCTAGAGTTCTAAACTATAATACTTATATAGGATCGATTGAGTTGTAATAAAACTTAGGCTGAAGACCGACCAAAGGAGATGCTCGAAAACTGACAATCAGCACGCCTTGAAACTTGGTTTCCACCAAGTATAGCCTTGACCAAAACTGAGTTCGAGCACTCAGTTCAGGTCCATCCATACTGATTAGGAGAAGTCTGTATGTGGGCTTTCTCATACTGACAAGGAGAAGTCAGTATGAAGATTTTCCATACTGATCAAGAAAAATCAGTATGAGGGCGTTTTCCATACTGAGTATGGGAAGTTAGTATGAGGGTCTACCATATTGACTATGGGAAGTCAGTATGAGGGCTAGCTACACTGACCTTGGGAAGTCAGTATAAGGCCTCTACCTTTAAAGTTCGAGTTATTCGAAAGATATCGAAGCTCAGTCAGACTTAGGCACATCCATGCCCAAGAAAAAGTCAGTACGAGATTATCCAAACTTGGATCCCTCGGACTGGAACTTAGTCTGACATAAAGTTAGTGTATAGTACACTGACAAAGCAAATAAGAGCAGAGCAGAGCAGACCTACGACATGGGCTACGATAGGACAATATCTTCCATGAGTCTAACGTCTGGATTTATGTGTCTAACAGGCATAAATTCAAAATGCCGGAGGATCCCTTTATATATAGACCTACACTGATACGATCCTCGCCGGAAGGTTTAGATCGCAGCCCAGGAACAAGAGTAGACACGACGTGGAAACGACTCGGACAGAACTAGAAACGGAACAATAATAGGAATGGAAGTCCAAAACCTAATTCACCTTCAAATGACGTATTCCAGACGAATCTCATATACGCCCCAAGAAGCTGAAGAACTAACGAATGCAGAACGGTAGAAGACACCACAATCGGATGTGTAAGTTCGGTTGATAAGTCAATTCGAATTTCAAGGTAATCCACATAAATTCTTGAGCTTTCAGAATTGGAGAAATAAAGTCACAAATATTATTAAACTGAAAACTGAGTCTAAATTCGAAAATAAGCAGCCCTATATATAGGGTGTAAAAACAAAATCTCTACTCCTAATCTATCTAGGAAATCAAATCTAAAAAGATATATCAAATCTTTCAAGATATACAACATGTATATCTTGAAAATAACTTCTAAAAACTAAATAAAACCTATTAAATTCGAAATTACATTATATCTAAGCCCAAATCAGCTTAATTAAGCCCAGATGTCATAGTTAAATTAATCCATCTTGGCCCAATTTTATTTTCAACTCCGATGGGCTTCTTGAATACTTTTTGAGCCCAAATCTCTTTAATCAGCACTTGTAATCCATTTCTTAACTTCTTGGCCTAGCTCTCGTCATAGGTCCACTAGGAATATAGGCTGGATCTTGCTCTCGAACTGCACCTTGGGCTCCATCATACACTTTAACCTTAAACGGTTACGAAGTTTGAACGAACGCTGTAAATCTTCACACGAGAAAGGTTATCTCTCTGTTAAACTCTCTGAGTTTCTGTGTTTCCTAACACGAGACTTGAGTCTCCGACTCAAGTTATTACACCGTGCTAACTTCTCCTAACACGAGGCTGAAGCTATCAAGCTGAAAATTTTCTTTGGTGAATATATCTTTTCAAGATATATTCATAGCAGTCAATTTCCTACTCTGGGATTCTGATTCTCTCGGGCGTATGCCAACAACCTGAGTTCTGGTGGGAAGAACAATAAACATCCAACCACCAGGAAGAAGGTTGCGGGGTGCCTTCCTCACTTCAACCTGAAGACTAAGTCCGCAAGGAGTTCCTAGGCGAGTGCCACAGCTGACCGAAGGATGGAGGCGCCGACGGGCTGTGTATAGATCGTAAGGAGGTTTGTATTTACTTAGTGAATTATCCGGACCTTGGGTCTGAAGAGTGGATGTAGGATATTTAGATCCGAACCACTATAAATATTGTGTGTTCTTTATAGCTTTATTTGTATTTCTGCTCTGTTTAGTTTCGCAAACTGACTATAGAAACCTTCAATACTTGTCCAAATATTGAAGAGTATAATCTGTGAAACTGACTTAACAAGAACATACCTAAGCTTAAGTGTTCTACACACAAAACTGACTCACCCCTGTTTATCTGAACAAGTGCAACTGTCTTTTAATACTTCCGCTACATATACAAACCTTCCATTGCACAGTTTTGCACTCTGATTTTGGGACCAACAGGTGGTATCACGCGCCAAGGTTTTTACAGACCAAGGTTGTGTTATGTCACTAAGGACCAAATCTCTGTTTTCTGCACTTGGTTTCTATTTGTGTGTTTTCAAGCTTAGGTACGCAGAGATGGCACATATTTCAAAGCTTCCAAAGTACTCATCAGAAAACTTTGAGATATGGATGAAGCGTTCGTTGATAATGCTAAAAAACGTCCACCCATAGATGGCTGAGGTGTTGGGTTTTGTATACAGAAAGCAAGTATTACAATGAGTATACAATTGACTTTTCTCCTATCTGTTAAACAAACTTACATGCACGTAACAATGGTATCCTCTTGTCTCACCGATAGGGACGATCATACGGCGTGTTGTGGATCGCAGAAGACAGTATGATCACTTGACCTAGTGAGAATCACAGCCGAGACATCATTGAGAATACGTCTGTCCGGATGGCTGCAGCATAGTCGGAAGAAGTAATCTGTCTTGGTTACTTGATATGCTGGTACGCAAGGGTGGTGTATTGATAGGACCACACTGAGATGTATTTGTCTATCTGACATCAGCGAATACAAGATCTCGTTCTTGATTGAGTCCAAACCCTAATGAAGGTTTAGGGGTATACATAGGTTGACTGTTGCGTTGATTTGCCATGGTGGAGATGTAGGGTTTTCCCGTGAACCGAATCACCAAAACCAAAATGAACCGGATCGATCTATGGATATTGCTCATAATTAAATTTCTCAAAACCCTAGCATGCTCCTATGAATTTAATACAAGATTGTGGATTGAGAGATTACCGTAATTCCGTAGGGTCTGTACCGATCTTTTGCGTTTGAATTCCAAGAACCAATTCAACCACGCAGTCCGATTTTATCTGCGGAATCAGAAATTAGAACCCTAATTTCTAAATAAAATCAAAAACAAGAGAAGGAAGAAAGGAAATCTGTTCTCCAGATTAGATCTTCAGATCTGTGTCTCGGTGCTGTTCAGATCTACTACTGGTGAGGACTCCATAGATCTGTGGCTTGAGCAGGACCAGAATTCGAAAATTCTCCTCCTTCTTCTCTCCAAAAACGGCGCCCACCTCTCTCTCTCTAGGGTTTGAGTTTCAACTATGTTACAATTTATGAGAGAGAGCTGTCTATTTATAGACCTAGGGTTAGAAACCCTAATGGGCCATTTTGGGCTCAATTCAGCACACTTGTTGGGCCAGACCTGGGACCTAATGCAAATAATAAAGTGGGCCTATAAATTAATTAATTTCCATGTCCACAACCCAGGACACAATTAATTAATTAATATTAATTCTTTTTCACCACAGAATTAATACTGACCTACCCCTTTATTACCACGTTATGAGAACGGGCTGCATTAATTGAGAATCCCCATATTTAAGGTTACCGGACATCCATTAATTAATCGGAGCCTCTGACAAGCTCTAACTACAATTAATTAATATCTTATTATTCCTGAGTAGTACCACTCAAACCTTATCACTCGTGCCTGAACTTAATTAGCCTGCAGGACTTTGGCACGATGAATGTTATTGAGCTCCTCAGGGAATGTCCCCATCCTATTACTCGGATATGGTTACCTAAGTTCAGTCTCAGGCGGTGCTACACGAACTGCTGTTACCCAAGATTCGGATATACGAGCGCGCTGTATTGGCTCTCCACCATGGCAAGTCAAAGCAACAGTCAACCCGTGCAAACCCCTGAACCTTCGTTAGGGTTTGGACTCAATTAATATAACGAGATATTTTATTCGCTGATGTCAGACAGACGAATATATCTCACTGCGGTCCATCAATACGCCACCTCTGCTTACCAGCATGTCAAGTAACCAAGACAGACTACTTATTCCGACAATGCCGCAGCCATCCGGACAGACGTATCCTCATACGCTGTCTCGGCTGTGATCATGTTTATGTCTCACTAGGTCAAGTGATCATACTGTCTTCTACAATCTACAACACGCCGTATGATCGTCCCTATCGGTAAGACAAGAGGATACCATTGTTCATACATGTACGATTGTTAACAGATAGGAGAAATAAACCGTTGTATACACATTGTAATAAATGCTTTCAGTATACAAAACCCATCAATCTCCCACTTATACTCAAAGCATAACTAAGCTATTACAGAGTATACAGTCCGTCTATCTAGTCTGCTGTCTTTAACCACTGTCAGTGGTCGGCATCCACCTCAGACCCAGCTCACGAATATGTCTTTCGTAAACCTTCTGCGGCAAGCTCTTTGTAAAAGGATCAGCAAGATTGTCAGCAGTGTCAATCTTCTTAATCAACACATCGCCCCTCGATACAATTTCTCGTATGATATGGTACTTTCTCTCTATGTGTTTGCTTGCCCTGTGAGACCGCGGTTCCTTTGAGTTTGCCACTGCACCAGAGTTATCACAATAGATTGTGATGCTCCTCGGCAAACTCTGGATCACGCCCAACTCTAAAAGGTAGTTCCGGAGCCACACCCCCTCTTTCGAGGCGTCGGAGGCGGCGACATATTCCGCCTCCATGGTTGAGTCAGCAATGCATTTCTGCTTTGAGCTCCTCCAAGATACAGCTCAACCTCCCAAGGTAAACACATAACCTGAGGTCGATTTCTTCTCATCCTGGTCCCCTTGGAAATCCGAGTCTGTATAACCCACAGGGCACAAATCCTCACTTTGATAAACTAGGCAGAAATTCCTAGTTCTTTTCAAATACTTGAGGATGTGCTTTACAGCAGTCCAGTGCGCCTGTCCAGGGTTAGACTGATATCTTGCTACCATGCCAACGGCATAACAGATATCTGGCCTGGTACACAGCATCGCATACATGAGACTACCCACTGCCGAAGCATATGGTACAAGACTCATCTCGTCTTTCTCCCGCTGTGTCTGAGGACACTGCCCACTAGAAAGACGAACGCCATGTCGGAAAGGCAGCAAGCCTTTCTTGGCGAGTTGCATGCTGAACCGGGCTATCACAGTATCCACATAGGATGCTTGGGATAAGCTCAACATTCTTCTCTTACGATCTCGTAAGACCTTAATCCCAAGAATGTAGCCAGATTCACCCAGATCCTTCATTTGGAACTGTTCGGATAACCAAACCTTGATTTCGGACATCACTCCCTCGTTGTTTCCAAATAGGAGTATGTCATCAACGTATAGTGCAAGGAAGACCACGCTCCTACTGACACAAAGTCGGTAAACACAACTTCGTTTTCCAACTGTGCAAATCCATAGGATTTAATCACATCGTTGAAACGTAAGTTCCACGACCTTGACGCTTGCTTAAGTCCATACAAGGACTTCCTAAGCTTCCAGACAAGATGTTCTTCACCCTTGCTTATGTAACCCTCGGGTTGCTGCATATAGATGTCTCTACCTTCTTCAAGGTAACCGTTTAGAAAAGCGGTTTTGACATCCATCTGCCAGATCTCGAGGTCCATATGCGCAGCTATGGCAAGGAGTATCCGGATGGATTTGAGCATGGCTACGGGTGAAAAGGTTTCGTCATAGTCAATGCCCTCTTTCTGACTATAACCCTTTGCTACCAGCCTGGCCTTGAAAGCCGTAATCTTTCCATCCGCCCCTTTCTTTCATTTGTATACCCATTTGCACCCTATAGCCCTAAAGCCATCCGGCAAATCAGTTTTCTGGTATACATCCATAGCAGTTATGGATTCAATTTCAGAATCCATGGCGACTTGCCATTTGGCAACATCCTTGTCCTGCACTGCCTCTTCGTAAGTCAATGGGTCAGAGTCCTCATGTCCGTCTTCCGGGCTCAAGTCCAAAGACTCACCCACGAACATGTACCTTTCCGGTTGGAAAATAACTCTCCCACTGCGACGAGGCATTGGTGCCGTGTCAGTAGTAGGTGCAGTGACTTGTGGTCCTGCACCTTGCACTGAAGAACGTGTCTGTGGTGCTGTACCTTTCACAGGAGCACCCACATCTACACGTTCCCCTTCCCTTGGAATTGCATTCTCGTTCTCAATTTCTTGAAGAACGATATCACTCCTTGACCTGTGATTACTCACATACTCGTCCTCCAAGAATCTAGCGTTGGTGCTAACAACGACTCTTTGACTCTCAGGACAGTAAAAGTAACCACCTTTCGTTTGCCTGGGATACCCTATGAACAACATTACTTTTGACCTGCTTTCTAACTTATCAGGTTCCTTCGACAGTACGTGTGCTGGACAGCCCCATACTCTAAACTTGCACAAACTAGGTTTGCGACCAAGGAAGAGCTCAGCAGGCGTCTTAGGAACTGATTTAGAAGGCACCGCATTAAGCACGTAAGATGCTGTCTCCAATGCGTGGCCCCAAAACGAAATTGGTAAGTTTGCATAACTCATCATTGATCTTACCATCTCTAGAAGAGTCCTATTTCTTCTCTCAGCTACACCGTTTTGCTGGGGAGTATCCGGTGCAGTCCATTGGGATGTAATCCCATTTTCTGACAAATACTGCAGGAACTCGTTACCGAGGTATTCGCTAACGCGGTCAGATTGCAGTGACTTGATAGTTTTCCCGACCTTCTTTTCTACCTCAGCCTTGAACTCTTTGAATTTCTCAAAGCATTCAGACTTGTAGCGAAGCAGGTAAACGTATCCGTACCTTGAGTAGTCGTCAATAAAAGTGACGAAATACTCGTACCCTCCACGAGCCTGCGTGGACATCGGTCCACACAAGTCAGAATGGATCAACTCCAACACATCCTCTGCTCGAGACTGACTATCCTTGAAAGGCCTAGTTGAAATCTTGCACTCGATGCAGGATTCACAGACTTGATAAGGTACAGCCCGGACTAAGTCCAATGTACCGTCATCTGCAAGTCTTTGAATCCGCTTCAAGCTGATGTGACCCAGTCTCAAGTGCCAGAGATATGTAAGATCCTCATCAGAAGAAGTAAGTTTTCTCTTCCTAGGATTATCAATTACGGATGAATTACATGCAATATTTGCGAACATATTTTGATCGAAGTAGCATAAAGAGTATAAATCAACATTACATAATGAATGACATTGTTATCTTCAATGATTGAAATTATAAATAACAAACATCCACAGAAAGTTGATAAAATTTGTCCTGCCGATAAACCACGGCCCACAAATAAAACCTCAAATGTACTTAAAACATCAAAATATGAGAAAAGAAAAAACACCATGAAGCTCCGTCATAAAACGTTGCCTTCATCCAGTTTGGTATCTTCTTGCCATCACTCACCAGCCTTGTCGGCACGGTCCCCTGCAAAGTACAACAACATGATCAACAAGTCAGTGCTTACAGCTCTAGAAGAGCAACAACTAACTCTAATCTTGCTTACAGTTATACATGCAAAATGGCATACCTTGTCTAGCTTTGTTGGCTTGACAATCCTTCCTCCAATGTCCTTTCTTACCACACCTGAAGCACCTGTCCCTTTCAGTCGCCACCTTAGGCTTTTTCCCAGCCCCACCATCCTTCATAGGTGTCTTCTTGGCCCACTTCTTAATCCCTTTCTTCCGCTTCATACTTTTCGGTACAGCAGAGAGATTACCAGAAGTGGCCAAGGCAACCTTCTGAGGGTTCATGACCGATTCAGCTGCCATCAAGTCATTGAGTAACTCGTTAAGAGTATACTCTTTCTTGTTCATGACAACATTCAGTCTAAAACTCTCAAAGGACTTGGGTAGAGAGTTCAGTATGATATCGACCTTAGCCTCAGCGTCGATACCTCCACCATGCACTGTCAGTTCATCCATGAGGTGAGTCATGGTAACTACGTGCTCTCTCACTGAGGTGCCATCAGTCATTTTCTTACTCACGATTTCTTTCATGAGATTGAACCTGACAGCTCTATCAGTTTTCCCATAGGTCGCCGTCAGACTCATCATGATGTCATAGGCATCTCTATGGTGCTGATGTTGCTGCTGCAAGACTTTCGACATAGTGGTCATCATGTAGCACTTGACTACATTGTTCAATTTCTCCCACTTGTTATAATAGTCTACTTCCTCTTGAGAGGACTCAGCAGTTGGCACTATAGGACGAAGTACTTGCAGAACAAACATATGTTCTTCTGCAATCAGGATGTATTCGAGATTGCGCTTCCATTCCAGGAAGTTTTAAGCCCCAATCCATTTAATTTCACTACCATGTCAGGATGCTTTTGACACTAGAAATTAATAATTAGTGAAAACCTCAGACCAAGCCATCTCTCAAGAACAGGGATGCAATTCTTGCATTATATTCTAAGATGCTTCTAAGCAATTAACCACAAATTTAACTCCGGCCAAAAGAGACAGTTTAGCATGGCACGTAACCATACCGCACAGCCCTCAAAGCTTTTGTTATCTATAATTTAAATCAATCCTAGAATACTTGTGAAAGAGGTCTACGCAAGCTACACTCGTAGACGTTTACGCAAAGCCCTCCCACTATTCACATGATAAATAAATCATATCATACGAGGACAATTAAGGCAAACAAAAATTCCTCGTGGCCCCAAAAATAAATAGAAAATTAAATCTATCTATTACAATTTGAATTTGAATTTAATGGATAAATTCAAATCTTCTCAAATCTTCAAGGGCCTCCAAATCTTGATACACCAAATCTTTTGGATTTTTAGGCCTTTGTGATCTGATGATTTGCCCTAACCCTAATGCAAACCTAGGGTTTACACAGGATTGCACAAACCACCAAAACACGAGCCACCGCGACGGGACAACAGCAGCCGACGACGACTGAAGCCACCGCCGCCCCGCGCGCTCGCACGCGCGCGCGCATCGCGCGCCGCTGCGGTGTTGCATAGCGTGGCCCTGCGCCCGCGCGCCTGCGCCCGCCGTCGCCCGCCGTCGTGCTCCGTCGGCCCTGCGTCGGCTCCGTCTTTGTTTTTCGTCCTCAACCCGTTCAATTACAGATTTAAAAAATACAGAAACTATTCTATTACTATTTCAAATCTATTCTAATCACGGATTTTCTCGTGATTTTACAAAACAATTCAGCCCTACACGGATAAACCACCGCAGGCTGAATCAACGGGTTGCCACGAGGAACAAAAACCAAACATCCACAATAATAAATTCATACATGCATATTATCAAATTTAATTATCAACAACAGAGCCATAAATCAGAAACCTCGCTCTGATACCAATTGTAGGGTTTTCCCGTGAACCGAATCACCAAAACCAAAATGAACCGGATCGATCTATGGATATTGCTCATAATTAAATTTCTCAAAACCCTAGCATGCACCTATGAATTTAATACAAGATTGTGGATTGAGAGATTACCGTAATTCCGTAGGGTCTGTACCGATCTTTTGCGTTTGAATTCCAAGAACCAATTCAACTACGCAGTCCGATTTTATCTGCGGAATCAGAAATTAGAACCCTAATTTCTAAATAAAATCGAAAACAAGAGAAGGAAGAAAGGAAATCTGTTCTCCAGATTAGATCTTCAGATCTGTGTCCCGGTGCTGTTCAGATCTACTACTGGTGAGGACTCCGTAGATCTGTGGCTTGAGCAGGACCAGAATTCAAAAATTCTCCTCCTTCTTCTCTCCAAAAACGGTGCCCACCTCTCTCTCTCTAGGGTTTGAGTTTCAACTATGTTACAACTTATGAGAGAGAGCTGTCTATTTATAGACCTAGGGTTAGAAACCCTAATGGCCATTTAGGGCTCAATTCAGCACACTTGTTGGGCCAGACCTGGGACCTAATGCAAATAATAAAGTGGGCCTATAAATTAATTAATTCCCATGTCCAAAACCCAGGACACAATTAATTAATTAATATTAATTTTTTTTCACCACAGAATTAATACTGACCTACCCCTTTATTACCACGTTATGAGAACGGGCTGCATTAATTGAGAATCCCCATATTTAAGGTTACCGGACATCTATTAATTAATCGGAGCCTCTGACAAGCTCTAACTACAATTAATTAATATCTTATTATTCCTGAGTAGTTCCACTCAAACCTTATCACTCGTGCCTGAACTTAATCAGCCTGCAGGACTTTGGCACGATGAATGTTATTGAGCTCCTCAGGGAATGTCCCCATCCTATTACTCGGATATGGTTACCTAAGTTCATTCTCAGGCGGTACTACACGAACTGCTGTTACCCAAGATGCGGATATACGAGCGCGCTGTATTGGCTCTCCACCATGGCAAGTCAAAGCAACAGTCAACCCGTGCAAACCCCTGAACCTTCGTTAGGGTTTGGACTCAATCAATATAACGAGATCTTTTATTCGCTGATGTCAGACAGACGAATATATCTCACTGCGGTCCATCAATACGCCACCTCTGCGTACCAGCATGTCAAGTAACCAAGACAGACTACTTATTCCGACAATGCCGCAGCCATCCGGACAGACGTATCCTCATACGCTGTCTAGGCTGTGATCATGTTTATGTCTCACTAGGTCAAGTGATCATACTGTCTTCTGCGATCTACAACACGCCGTATGATCGTCCCTATCGGTGAGACAAGAGGATACCATTGTTCATACATGTACGATTGTTAACAGATAGGAGAAATAAATCGTTGTATACACATTGTAATAAATGCTTTCAGTATACAAAACCCATCAGGAGAGCCTAAGTAATGTGCTCGTAAATCTACATTTTGGGTAGCAGCAGTTCGTGTAGTTTAGCCTGAGACTGAACTTAGGTAACCATATATGAGTAATTGGATGAGGACATTCCCTGAGGAGCTCAATAATATTCATCGTGCCAAAGTCCTGCAAGCTGATTAAGTTCAGGCACGAGATATAAGGTTTGAGTGGTACTGCTCAGGAAAATAAGATATTAATTAATTGTAGGTAGAGCTTGTTAGAAGCTCCGATTAATTAATGAATGTCCGGTAACCTTAAATTTGGGGATTCTCAGATAAATGCAACCTGTTCTCACAACGTGGTAATAAAGGGGTAGGTCAGTATTAATTCTGTGGTGAAAAAGAATTAATATTAATTAATTAATGGTGTCCTGGGTTGTGGACATGGGAATTAACCACTTTATTATTTGCATTAGGTCCCAGGTCTGGCCCAATTATATATGCTGAAAGGAGCCCAGTAGCCCATTAGGGTTAAAACCCTAGGTCTATAAATAGACATCTCTCTCTCAGAAACCCTAGCCACCTTTTCATAATTCAAAATCAGTTGAAACCCTAGGGCAGAGAGAGAGGGGGCGGCGCACACTGTGTGTAGAGGGTGGAGAATTTCGATTCTGGCCTACACATCACAGATCTGTGGAATCCTCACCAGTAGCAGATCTGAACAACATTGGGATACAAATCTGAAGATTTGATCTAGAGAACAAGCCTTCTTCTTTTTGTTTTTTCTCTTATTCGATTGAATCTAGAAATTGGTTTTGCTAATTTCTGTTTCCGCAGATTTAATGGAATCGCGTGGTTGAATTAAAGTGGATATTCAAACGCGAAAGATCGGATCAGACTCTACGGAATAATGGTAATCCCTTTATTCAAGAATTAAATTCATAGGAGCATGCTAGGGTTTATGAATTGCCTATCGTATTTGAACATCCATGACTGGTCCTGTTCATATGGATTTGGTGATCACTTCACGGAAAATCCCTACAATTGGTATCAGAGCTAGGTTACCTGATTAATGGCTATGTTGAATGCGATATATTATTTATGCATGTATGAATTTTTATTGTTGTGGATGGTTTTTGTTCCTCGTGGCAAATCGTTTGATTTAATCCGCGGTGGTTTATCCGCGTTTAGATTAAATCTATTTTGTAAAATCACGAGAAAATCCGTGATTATAATTGATAGGAAATATTGTAATAGATTAGTCTATGTATTTTTTTTTAATTTTCAATCTGTAAACGGGATGGGACGAAGAACGAGACGAAGACCGGCGGGACGAAGGCGCCGCGCACGGTGGCAGCAGGCAGCCGCGGCACGGCGCGCACGACGGCGATAGGCGGTCGCGGCGGTAGCCTGACTGCTCGCGCGTGCGGCCGTAGGCAGCGCCGGGCGGCGCACAGCGGCAGCCAGGCTGTGCGCGCGTGCGGCCGTAGGTAGGGCGGCGGCGCGGCTGGGCGTTGGCAGCAGGCGGCGCACGCGCGGTAGCGCGATGCGCGCGTAGGCTGCTGCGGCTGCTGGCGGCGCTGGCTGTCATCGGCGGCTGCTGTCCCTGTGGCGGTGGTTCATGTTTTGGTGGTTGGCCCTATTCGATGTAAACCCTAGGGTTTGCAGTTGAGTTGTGGGGCCAATTTTCAAATCACAAAACCCTAGATGCCAAAAGATTTGGTGGTTGAAAATTTTAAGGCCCTGAAGATTTGGAGTTATCCAAGAAGATTTAATTTTCCAATTATGTAATGGATAGGATTTGTTTCCTTTTATTATTTTTGTGGGGTCACGAGGAATTTTTTTTTGTCTTAATTGTCCTCGTATGATATGTGATTTATTAATTGCGCAATAAGCATGTGTAGATAATAGAAAAAGCATGATTTACCGCTTTTATTATTTACAGCTTTACAAGCATGCTTATGTGATTAATTTCTTGTTGGATTATATTTTGGGAATTTTTGGGCTTGTTAAATTACATGCAAAAATTTGGAAAATATAATGACAATGAAATTATCTGTGTGTGCATTTAAGAACCCTTTATAAAAAAAATACTAAGCGGATTTTTTAAAATCAACAGACCTCCACAAAGCGGTCCTAGGCTGTAAGTGCATCTCTCGTCTTAGTAAATGTCTACGAGTGTAGCTTGCTAGTTCTCGGAGGTGCATGGGTTGCAGTTGTTGGGATTTCTAGACAAATAATTTAAATCATGTGAATAGTGGGAGGGTTTTGCATAAACGTCTACGAGTGTAGCTTGCGTAGATCTCTTTCATAAGTATTCTAGGATTGATTTAAATTTTAGATAACAAAGGCTTTAAGGGCTGTGCGGTATGGTTACGTGCCATGCTAAACTGTCTCTTCTGGCCGGAGTTAGAGTTGTGGTTAATCGCTTATAAGCATCTGAGGATATAATGCAGTTGCTGCTTCCCTGTTCTTGAGAGATGGCTTGGTCTATGTTTTATCACTAATTATTAATTTCTAGTGTCTAAAGGTTCCTGACATGGTATGAAATTAAAGAATTGGGGCTTAAACCCGCAATTCTGGTTGAGGGTGACATCGTAAACGCCTATGAGTGTAGTTTGCGGTGGGAACTCTTGGGCTATTAGTGGAAAACATGTGTATTTGATTTATGAAAAGGTTTTCAATGCATTTGTTTTTGAAGTTCTGCATGTATGTTCTTATTTAAGATTCTTTATTGTTTCAGATATGTCTATGTCCACTGTTGATCATATTCTTGCTCTTAATCTTTTAACTGGTCCGAACTTCCCTGAATGGAGTTTTTGCATCAAACACGTCCTTTATCTGAAAAATCAAGCACATGTTCTTTTCATGGATCCACTTGTGCCTGGCTATGATGCGGTTTGTGAACTTGAGCTTGAATTTTATGAAAGATGGGAGGATGCTGATGATTTCGCCTTTTGGCTTATCACGGGTGCCCTATCTAGAGAATTGAAGCACAAGTATGAGAACCTTGAAAGGGCTGGAGAGCTCTGGAAAGAACTCTCGACAACTTATGACAGTGTGGAGCGGATTATTAACTATAGACTTGTGCACGATCTTGTGTGCAAGAAAATGGTTAAGGATAGTTCGGTGACAGCGCACATGATGTCTATGATTGAGCTCATGAGACAGTTCACTGTGCGGGGTGGTAATATCAGCGCAAGGCGAGGTTGATATCATCCTGAATTCTCTTCCAGAATCCTTTTATGACTTTAAGGTAGTTGCTGCTGCAAGGGGAGAGTATGCTCTGCATGAGCTACTTGAGGACCTTGTAGTGGAGCAATCTTCCATGCGAGCACGGAAACCTGTTCTGACTGTTTCCAGTACTAGTTCGACAACCTCTAAGGTTGGAGATGATGGTGCTGAAAGCAAGTTCAGGAAAGCAGGCAGTGAGAGCAAGTCAAGAAAGAAGAAGAGAGTCAAGGTCACTCCAAGGAAAGACATGTGTGCTGGGTGCGGAAAGGTGACTTGTCTGAATGCTAAGGGACAAGGTACATCATTTGCATTTGTAACGAAAATATGTTTAACATCGGTTTCTACTCATTCGTGGTTAGGGGATACTGGAGCTACTGATCATGTTTGTTACATTGTGCAGGGGTTCACACCGAGGAAGGTGCTGCAGAATGACGAGGTTACCATCTCGATGGGGAATGCAGCACAAGTGCGTGCAGCTGCCATTGGAGATTTCACCTTGTACTTTGATGATTCTGTTTTGACTTTGAGAGATGTTTTATATGTGCCGGATTTTCGGCGGAACCTTATTTCAGTTTCCAAACTTTATGTTGATGGATATTCAGTTATTTTTTAGGGTGATTCTAAATGCAGCCACGTTTTTGCTAAACACAGCCACTTTAAAAAATAAGAATTTAAATTATGATATAATTTTACAATGTTACCTTTGTAGCCCCCACTTAAAATTTAAATTGAAATAATTAAAATTAACTTAAACCTGCAGCCCCCATCTTCATTTGCAGCCCTCTCTTCATTTTCTGGAAATAAAAATAAAAAATGAGGGAATGGAGCTTCGATCAGGCCTACTCGCAAGCCGATGCAGGTGCTGAAGGCAGGATGGAGGCAAGCCGATGCAAGTGCTAAAGGTTGGATGGAGGAATGATCAGCTGATATCGATCCCAAAACCTCTGTAGCCGGCAAAAATGATGAAAGGCAGAAAGGGAGAAAATGTCAGATTATATGTTCGTGGAACAATCCTCGGCTACAAAAGGTCGAAGTCGAATCAGTATCCAAACACGTCGTTGGTACAGATTGAGGGAGTGAACACGCAGGAGGAAGTGTCGTGGTACCAAGGGAAGCGGATGGCGTATATTTACAAGGCCAAGGTGAAGAAGAACGACTCTCATTACCGTTGCATTTGGGGGAAAGTTTCTCGCCCCTATGGTAACAGCGGCATTGTTCGTGCTAAGTTCAAGTCGAACCTTCCCCCAAGTCTATGGGATCAAGGGTAAGGGTCTTCATGTACCCAAGCAACATTTGAGTTGTTCGTATCTTGTAGATCAACGTTGGAAGAGTTGGGTGACGGCCTACCTTTCTGGATTTCATTTACAGTTTTGGTTTTATGATATTTTGAGTAATTGATTTTTATGTTTTTTTGAAAAAAAAAAGCAAGATGGAGGAATGATGAAGGCAGCAAAGTTGTTGCGCTTGGCATCCCAGCAGCAGAAAGCGATGGTGATGCCATCAGAAGCGTTAGATGGGAAACGGAGCTTCGATCAGGAAGAGAGCGGCTATGAGGGAGATGTAGCCGGAGTTAGAGCCTGAACCTATGAAAGTTTCGAAGGACGTCCTGGATGAAATCGAGAATGGTAGAGAGGCTGCTTCGACGAGTCAGCGGGATTCACCAGTGATTTATTTTGAATATTTGCTTACAAAATTAAGCCTCATTTTTTATTTTTATTTCCAGAAAATGAAGATGGGGGCTGCAAATGAAGACGAGGCTTCAAGTTTAAGTTAATTTTTATTATCTTAATTTAAATTTTAAATGGGGTTACAAGGGTAATATTGTAAAATTACATTATAATTTAAATTTTTATTTTTTAAAGTGACTGCGTTTAGCAAAAACGTGGCTGCATTTAGAATCACCCATTTTTTATAGTGGTGTTTCTCTCATTGGTAATAACGGTGTTATCTGTCATGAGATGCTGAATAAATCTCTCTATGTTATTAACTGTAATCATAAGTCTTTCGCGAGTATTGCATGTAACTCATCCGAAATTGATAATCCTAGAAAGAGAAAATCTACTTCTTTTGATGAGGATCTTACATATCTCTGGCACTTGAGACTCGGTCACATCAGCTTGAAGCGGATTCAACGACTTGCAGATGACGACACATTGGACTTAGTCCGGCCTGTACCTTATCAAGTCTGCGAATCCTGCATCGAGGGCAAGATGTTTTCTACGCATTTCAAGGCTAGTCAGTCTCGAGCAGAGGAAGTGTTGGAATTGATCCATTCTGACTTTTGTGGGCCCATGTCCACACAGGCTCGTGGAGTGTAACACCCCATTTTCTTAGTAAAATAAATAATAGTAAAACACCCTTTAATTAAGAAATAATAGTAGAACATTTGCAAAAGATAACTCTTTTAAATAAAATGAACTGAAAATATACAAATAGTTTTAATGAAAAACTCCATAGCCATCATCTGCCTCTGGCCCATCGCCCGATATATTAACCTGAAAAAATAGTAATAACTTCAGGGTGAGTGTTATCAACTCAGTGGTGAATTCAATTTATCCAAGTTATACAATTAAAATAAGGTAAACATAGATAAAAGAACATGTAGGCAGCCCGTCGGCTTATCTCGTGGTTAGCCCGTCGGCTAATAATAGGTACCTGCATTAAAGAATAACATGGATAAAATGATGTATCACACATAGATTCCCCACCTTGACTTTTGAACTTGCTTGAAAATCGAACAACGTAGTTAGTTCCTTGCGCAGCCTTTTAGAGCTCAAAACGACAAATGCTTGGCGAGTTAGGGGAAATGGAAATGCATAGCTATTTATAGGGTGAAAATGCTTGGTTGAATTGATGGAGGAAATAAATACATAGCATTATTTTAGGCACTAATTTAGGACATGTGTAGAATTTTGTAAATAAATTCCTAGCATTATCTTAGGCACTAATTTAGAACATATGTAAAATTTTGTAAATAATAATTATAATTAATGAGTTATCATTTATTGAAATTTAATGATTTAAATAATAATAATTAATAATTTATTTTATAAAAGGAGTTCCAAAAATGTTAAAAAAGTTTCGGGTTGTTACATGAGGGTTATGAGTACTTCGTCACTTTCATTGACGACTACTCAAGGTACGGATACGTTTACCTGCTTCGCTACAAGTCTGAATGCTTTGAGAAATTCAAAGAGTTCAACGCTAGATTTTTGGAGGACGAGTACATGAGAAACCGCAAGTCAAAGAGTGATATCGTTCTTCAAGAAATTGAAAACGAGAATGCTAATACAAGGGAAGGGGAACGTACGAATGTGGGTGCACCTGTGAGAGGTTCAGCACCACAGGCACGTTCTTCAGTGCAAGGTGTAGAACCACAAGTTACTGCACCTACTGCTGACACAACACCGATGCCTCGTCGCAGTGGGAGAGTTATTTTCCAGCTGGAAAGGTATATGTTCGTGGGTGAGTCTTCGGACTTGAGCCCGGTAGACGGAGATGAGGACTCTGACCCGCTGACTTACGAAGAGGCAGTGTAGGACAAGGATGTTGAAAAATGGCATGTTGCCATGGATTCTGAGATTGAATCCATAACTGCTATGGATGTATACCAGAAAGCTGAGCTACTGGATAGCTTTCGAGCCATAGGGTGCGAGTGGGTATACAAGAAAAAGAAAGGGACGAATGGAAAAATTACGGCTTTTAAAGCCAGGCTGGTGGCAAAGGGTTATAGTCAGAAAGAGGGCATAGACTATGACTAAACCTTTTCACCCGTAGCCATGCTCAAGTCCATCCGGATACTCCTTGCCATAGCTGGGCATATGGACCTCGAGATTTGGCAGATGGATGCCAAAACCGCTTTTCTAAACGTTTACCTTGAAGAAGGTAGGGACATCTATATGCAGCAACCCAAGGGTTACATACGCAAGGGCGAAGAACATCTTGTCTGGAAGCTTAAGAAGTCCTTGTACAGACTTAAGCAAGCTTCGAGGTCGTGGAACTTAAGTTTCATCGATGTGATTAAATCCTATGGATTTTGACAATTGGAGAATGAAAGTTGTGTTTATCGACTTTGTGTCAGTGGGAGCGTGGTTTTCCTTGCACTATATATGGATGAAATACTCCTATTTGGAAACAACGAGGGAGTGATGTCGGAAATCAAGAGTTAGTTACTCGAACAGTTCCAAATGAATGATTTGGGAGAAGCTGGTTACATCCTTGGGATTAAAGTCTTACGGGATCGTAAGAAAAGGATGTTAAGCTTATCCCAGGCATCCTATGTGGATACTCTGATAGCCCGATTCAGCATGCAACTCGCCAAGAAAGGCTTGCTACCTTTCAGACACGACGTTCATCTTTCTAAAGGGCAGTGTCCTGAGACACAGTGGGAGAAAGATGAGATGAGTCTTGTACCATACGCCTCTACGGTGGGTAGCCTCATGTATGCGATGCTGTGTACCAGACCTGATATTTGTTATGCCGTTGGCATGGTAGCAAGATATCAGTCTAACCCTGGACAGGCGCATTGGATTGCGGTAAAGCACATCCTCAAGTATTTGAAGAGAACTAGAAATTACTGCCTAGTTTATCAAGGTAAGGATTTGTGCCCTGTGGGTTATACAAATTCGGATTTCCAAGGGGACCAGGATGAGAAGAAATCGACCTCAGTATATGTGTTTACCTTGGGAGGTGGGGCTGTATCTTGGAGGAACGCAAAGCAGAAATGCATTGCTGACTCCACCATGGAGGCGGAATACGTTGCCGCCTCTGAAGCTTCGAAAGAAGGGGTATGGCTCTGGAACTACCTTTTAGAGTTGGATGTGATTCCGAGCTTGCCGAAGAGCATCACAATTTATTGTGATAACTCTGGAGCAGTGGTGAACTCGAAGGAACCACATACTCACAAGGCAAGCAAACACATAGAGAAGAAGTACCATATCATACGAGAGATCGTATAGAGGGGCGATGTGCTGATCAAGAAGATTGACACTAGAGACAACCTAGCTGATCCATTTACAAAGAGCTTGTTGTAGAAGGTTTACGAAAGACATATTCGTGAGCTGGGTCTGAGGTGGATACCGACCAACTGACAGTGGTTAACGTGATAGCCAGGCTAGATAGACGCACTGTATACTCTGTAATAGTTGTTGTAATGCTTTGAGTATAAGTGGGAGATTGTTGGGTTTTGTATACAGAAAGAATTTATTACAATGAGTATACAATTGACTTTTCTCCTATCTTTTAAACAAACTTACATGCACGTAACAATGGTATCCTCTTGTTGATGGGTTTTGTATACTGAAAGCATTTATTATAATGAGTATACAACGGTTTATTTCTCCTATCTGTTAACAATCTTACATGTATGAACAATGGTATCCTCTTGTCTCACCGATAGGGATGATCATACGGCATGTTGTAGATCGCAGAAAACAGTATGATCACTTGACCTAGTGAGACATAAACCTGATCACAGCCGAGACAGTGTATGAGGATACGTCTGTCCGGATGGCTGCAGCATTGTCGGAATAAGTAATCTGTCTTGATTACTTGACATGCTGGTATGCAGAGGTGGCGTATTGATGGACCGCAGTGAGATGTATTCGTCTGTCTGATATCAGCGAATACAAGATCTCGTTATATTGATTGAGTCCAAACCCTAACGAAGGTTCAGGGGTTTGCACGGGTTGACTGTTGCTTTGAGTTGCCATGGTGGAGAGCCTAAGTAACAAGCTCGTATATCCGCATCTTGGGTATCAGTAGTTAATGTAGTACCGCCTGAGACTGGGTTTAGGTAACCATATCCGAGTAATAGGATGGGGACATTCCCTGAGGAGCTCAATTACATTTATCGTGTCAAAGTCCTGCAGGCTGATTATGTTCAGACACGAGTGATAAGGATTGAGTGGTACTACTCAGGAATAATAAGATATTAATTAATTGTAGTTAGAGCTTGTCAGAGGCTCCGATTAATTAATGAATGTCCGGTAACCTTAAATATGAGGATTCTCAATTAATGCAGCCCGTTCTCATAACGTGGTAATAAAGGGGTAGGTCAGTATTAATTATATGGTGAAAAAGAATTAATATTAATTAATTAATTGTGTCCTGGGTTGTGGACATGGGAATTAATTAATTTATAGACCCACTTTATTATTTGCATTAGGTCCCAGGTCTGGCCCAAATAAATATGCTGAATTGAGCCCTGGAGCCCATTAGGGTTTACAACCCTAGGTCTATAAATAGACAACTCTCTCTCATAAGTTGTAACACAGTTGAAACACACTAAACCTATGAGAGAGAGAGAGGGGCGCCGATCTTAACAGAGAAAGGAGGAGAATTTCGATTCTGGTCCTGCTCAAACCACAAATCTACGGAGTCCTCACCAGTAGTAGATCTGAACAGCATTGGGATACAGATCTGAAGACCTGATCTGGAGAACATAAATCTTATTTCTTTTCTTTTTAATTTTGATTTTATTTTAAGAAATTAGATTTCTAATTTCTGATTCCGCAGATAAAATCGAATTGCGTGGTTGAATTAAAGTTGGAAATTCAAACGCAAAAGATCGGATCAGACTCGATGGAATTACGGTAATCCCTCAATCCAAAAATCTGAGTATTAAATTCATAGGAGCATGCTAGGGTTTATTATGTATTTAATTGTGCACAATACCCATAAATCAATCCGGTTCAAATTGGTTTTGGTGATTCGTTTCACGGGAAAACCCTACACTTGTCTCGCCGATAGGGAAGATCATACAGCGTGTTGTAGATCACAGAAGACAATATGATCATTTGACCTAGTGAGACATAAATATTATCACAGCCGAGACAGCATTGAGGATACGTCTGTCCGGATGGCTGCAGCATAGTCGGAAGAAGTAATCTGACTAAGTTACTTGATATGCTGGTACGCAAGGGTAGCGTATTGATAAGACCACACTTAGATGTATTTGTCTATCTGACATCAGCGAATACAAGATCTCGTTCTTGATTGAGTCCAAACCTTAACGAAGGTTCATGGGTATACACGGGTTGACTGTGTAGGGTTTGAGTCTACGATTAACAACACGAGTTGTTATTCAATTCGCCGGATCATTCTTAGGATATCAAAATAAACACAATTAAATGAACCATGCAAAGCCTATGCATGCTCCTACAAAATTAATTGTACAAGATGGATTAGAGTTTATACCTTTTTCACCGTTTGATCTACAGGACAGATCGGAGTATGATAACGGTGAAAAACGTTCAGATCTGAAGCGGAATATGAACAAAACGATGGCTTCCTTCTGTTCCTATAGATCTGATCTTCTGATCTGTATCCCTTGCTCCTTGGAAATCTGGTGAGGATTATTCTACCAAGTTAATTCAGCCGGAGGATTCGATCAGAGAAAATCCCTCCTTCCTGAACAGCCCTAGCCGCCGCCCTCTCTCTCTGTATACTGAGAATGTGTATCTTCTCTTACTGATCTAGGGTTTGGCTATTTATAGTGTTAGGGTTTAATGAAACCCTAACCCTAATGGGCTTGAGCAGTGTGTGGGCCAGACCAGGGATCAGATGCAAATAATAAAGTGGGCCCTCTTTTATTAATTAATTCTCTTATGTCCAACCCAGAACATTAATTAATTAATAAAGTATTGTTTTAACCTTCACCACGGTAACAATACTGACTCGCCCCTTTATTACCACGTTATTAGGAACGGGTTGCACCAAACTAACTTGATCCACATATTTAAGGTTTCAGACATTCATTAATTAATTTGGTTTATATGACAATCAACCACAATTAATTAATATCTTATTTTCCTGAATAATACCACTCAACCTTTATCTCTTATGCTTGAATAAATCATTCAGCCTGCAGGACTTAGCATAAAGAACCTTGTGAGCTCATCAGGGAATGTCACCATCCTGGAACGGATATGTTACCATACATCCAGACTAAGCAGACCCCACACAAATCAACAACACCCAAGATGCAGATATGAGAGTACATGTAAGACTCGCCATCCTAGCAAATCAAAGTGCAGTCAACTCATGTGTGCCCCTTATCCTTCAGTAGGGTTTAAGATCATAGAAAGTATGTTGGGATCTGGCTCGTTCATATGTCAATAAGAACGGCGCATCCCACTGTTGATCCCATCAATACATAAGAATGTACCAACACATCAAGTGGCCAGGATAAGCCCACTTATGAACCGATGTGCCGCAGCTTAAACCGACAGCCTATCCAGGGACCATCTCAGCTGTGATACTCTTTATATCTCGCTAGGTCAAGCGAACCATATGATCCTCTGTGATCTACAACACACCATATGGTCATCCCTATCTACGAGATAAAAGGATATTATAGTTCGTCGTATGTTCACATTATCAGATAGCGAGATTTGTTTAATGTATCAACATAATGAAAGCCAGTATACAAACGCTTGATCAATTATGCTTTTCAGTATACATATCCCAACAGACTGTTGCTTAGATTTTCCATGGTGGAGAGCCTAAGTAACGTGCTCGCATATCCGCATTTTGGGTAGCAGCAGTTCGTGTAGTACAGCCTGAGACTGAACTTAGGTAACCATATCCGAGTAATAGGATGGGCACATTCCTTGAGGAGCTCAATAATAATCATCGTGCCAAAGTCCTGCAAGCTGATTAAGTTCATGCACGAGTGATAAGGTTTGAGTAGTACTGCTCAGGAAAATAAGATATTAATTAATTATAGGTAGAGCTTGTTAGAAGCTCTGATTAATTAATGAATGTCCCGTAACCTTAAATAAGGGGATTCTCATATAAATGCAGCCCGTTTTCACAACGTGGTAATAAAGGGGTAGATCAGTATTAATTCTGTGATGAAAAATAATTAATATTAATTAATTAATTGTGTCCTGGGTTGTGGACATGGGAATTAATTTATTCATAGGCCCACATTATTGTTAAAATTAGGTCCCAGGCCTGGCCCAATTATATATGCTGAAAGGAGCCCAGTAGTAGCCCAGTAGGGTTAAAACCCTAGGTCTATAAATAGACATCTCTCTCTCAGAAACCCTAACCACCTTTTCATAATTCAAAATCAGTTGAAACCCTAGGGCAGAGAGAGAGGGGCGGCGCACACTGTGTGTAGAGGGAGGAGAATTTCGATTCTGGCCTACACATCACAGATATGTGGAATCCTCACCAGTAGCAGATTTGAACAACATTGGAATACAAATCTGAAGATTTGATCTAGAGAACAAGCCTTCTTCTTTTTGTTTTTTCTCTTATTCGATTGAATCTAGAAACTGGTTTTGCTAATTTTTGTTTCCGCAGGTTTAATGGAATCGCGTGGTTGAATTAAAGTGGATATTCAAACGCGAAAGATCGGATCAGACTATACGGAATAAAGGTAATCCCTTTATTCAAGAATTAAATTCATAGGAGCATGCTAGGGTTTATGAATTGCCTATCGTATTTGAACATCCATGATTGGTCCTGTTCATATGGATTTGGTGATTCACTTCACGGAAAATCCCTACATGAGGTTCAATCTACCGGACCACTGAAGATCACCAAAGTGAATTCTCAGCTCAGAGGAGTGGAGGGTCAGGAGATAGTGGAGAAGCCTTATGCAGAGTGGACGAACGATGACAAAGTTCATTTTCAGTTGGATTCAGTGGCCATGGAGCACATCCTTCAATCCCTTCTGGAGCCACTGGTTGTTGAAGCTCTCGAGCGCAACAATGCCAAGAAAATGTGGGAGTTCATTAGCAGTCTCAGCCAAGAAACAACTTAGATGAAGCGTAACATGCTTTAAAACTGTGTAGATAAGTATGAATCATTTCATATTCTTCCTGGTGAAAATATTAAATCTATGGAAGCTAGATTCAATTATTATCTTTTAGCTGAAGAACTTGGAGAGAACTTATGAGATTGCAGATATGAACGCCGAAATTCTCTCCAAGATGCCCAAGGAGGACTGGTTCGTCAAAGCCACCAGCTTAAAGGAGAAAGATCTCTCCAAGATGACGACCAAGGATGTGTTCGCCAAGCTCCAAGCCCATGAATGGGACATACAAATGGCTAATAGGAATGAAGCAGTGCAAAATGTCAGCACACATCCAGAAGATCTTGTTGTTTTCGCAAAAGAGGAGTTCAAGAGAAGGCCTCAAAAGCCTTACCAAGTTGACAGATCATCCGGACAGGTGTCTAGCTCAATGTCAGCTCCAACACCTTCCTACCAGAAGAAGGAGGAAGAGAGCTCAATTGAAGAGCTTGAAGAGCAGATGAGGAAGTTGACAAGACTTCTTGAGAAAGCCAAAGCCAAGAAGGATGGTTCACAACCTAGTGAACTAAAGTTCATCGAGAGACCTCCGAAAGCATGCTTATAGTGCAACTCTCCATATCACCTCAAGTATAAGTGCCCACTGGTTTCCAAGGAGGGAAGAGAGCGCTTGATGAGGCTGTATGAGAAGAAAGCTTCCAGAGCAGTTGCAAAGGCCATGCTTTCCAGAACTGAGGTGCCAGACATCTTAGATAATGATGATGGCTACTACACATCAGATGCTGAGGCTGTGGAGGAAGCCTTCCTGGTGCTGATGGCCATGCTTGGAGAAGAGGAAGAAACTGAAGCCAAGTCTACTATCCCGATACACATCCTAACTCAATTTATATTCCTTTAGCATGCATAGAAGAGAATTTTGAATCTTATTTCTCAGATTCAGAGGATGTTACTCTCGAAACTTTAAATAGAGAATTTTCAAAATTTTATGAATCGAAAAATATTTTGGCCGGTGAAAATGCTTCACTGAAACTGAAAGTTTCAAAACTGACTGAGGAGATCCAATGATCGAAGTCAGTAAGTGATGAGCTAGCCTAACTTAGAGAAGAACATTCTACTTTACTTGAATCTTTTAAATCTCTTTATGAAGAATGCGAGTCTCAAAAACTGAAAATTGCTAGTGACCAAAAGCTTATATGTTCCTTTTATTCTAGTATTAGCAAAGTTTCAAAAGCTCTAAGTTTACAAATACATTCATCTGACAAGTTAGGTCTATGATTTTTAGAAAATAACTTGAGCAATCATGCATCATCTTCAAAGACTGGAAATACGTTTAATTATCACTCTAAGAAGAATTCTAGTTTAGAAGTTAAGTTGTTAGGTAAAAGAGTAGTCAGTATGGACAAAGACCCTTAGTGGCAATCAGGATAGAAGGGGAAAGTCAGTTTCAAAACTGACTCCAGTACCCAAGTCTAAAAAGAATTTGACCATTAAGTCAAATTACCCTGAAAGGAAGCCAAGTATGCCTAAGAAGTGGGTGAAACAAAATGTTCCTAATGCAAGGAAACCCACTTCAACAGCTAAAATTGGATTTTATAGAAAGTCAGTTTTATTTTTGAATTCTAGAAATCCGAGGTTCCCCACTCTTAATTCGTATGAGAAGAGAACTTATCCGTATAGGAAGGACAACTATACGAGGTCTGAGTCCAATCATATTTCTACTTTTAGGACTAGGAAGACTGTACACTCCGGACTAAGTTTTCGAGAACCCAACCAAAACTCAGTTTCAAGCAAATCAGTTCCCAGGAAGTCAATTCCTAGAAATCCAGTTTCAAGAAACTCAGTTTCTGGCAAGGTTTCACACACTCACTCGATTCCTTCAAACATGCACAGAAATAACATAAATTATCTTAAGAGGAAGAGAAAGGGAGAGGAAGTTGTGTCACCTAGATTTAAGGTGAAGCAAGTATGGATTTCCAAAGGATGGATCCATAAGACTATCCCTGCAGGACTCGCAGAAACACGAGTACCTTTTGTCTAACCTTATCTGTTTTGCAGGTACAGGGTCACCAAGGTCAACTCATAAAGAAGAAGAGAGCATGAATTTTGGACAGTGGATGTTAAGCTCACATGACCGGTGAGAGAAATCTCCTCTCAAAACTGAAGATGTCAAGAGGACCACTACTCAATTTTGGAGATGACTTAAAAGGAAGAGTAATTGGGAAAGGATGCTTAGAGTACAATGGAATCACCATCAACAACGTATCCTTAATCACCAACCTCAATTATAATCTGCTGAGTAACAATCAACTTATCCAATCTGGATATGAGGTTACTTTTGCCGAAGAAGATTGCTCAATCAAAGACAAAGACTACTTGAAAATTGAAACTTAAATTCATTCTGAGCTAAAACTGAGTTTTCCGAAAATTGAAAACTGAGTTTCAAAGTCAGTTTTTAGAAGTGCAAGATCATTTTAAACTTCCGCTGCATACAATATATCTCTAATTTTGGGACCAGCAACATATTTTTATAATATTTTCCAATAAAAACTTTTGTAAATGCCTGCATAGGTCGGAACCACTCTTCAAATTTATTTTAATCAAATATTTGAAAAACTAATTCTAATTTTTTTTTCTGAAAAAGACGTCCGATATATTGAATTTAGCATAAATATGTATTTTGTATATTTTTATAATGCATTATAAAAATTGGGGATTTTTGCAATGTACATTAATCGAAATGAGTATTTTGTAATTTTCATTTAAACGGTTAATCACTTCAATAATGAAACTGAAAATTGCTTTAAAAGTTTTTGTTTGGATCAAGATTTTACCATATCACAATAATCATAGAGTATCAAAGATTTCGTGTGCATTATTTCTGCAATTAAATGCAATCCCTCCAATCTCACACACTACCTGAAATGAGGAATTAGCTGGATGTTTACGCTGCAAATTCGTCTTTCAATGTACAGGATAACCAACTATTAATTATGCACTACCTCTTAACTTTTTCCATCTTATTAGGACAGTTGATTATTTGAATTCTTTTATAAGAAATATTCCCTCCATTCTGCAGGAGTTGTCTCATTTCTCATTTTTCTTTGTCTCATAAAATAGTCCTATTTTTCTAAAATGACAATTTTTTTCACACTTACCAATAAAATATTAATTCCACTACACTCACAACCCTTAATTCCCGTGCAAAAAAGAAATGAAACTACACTATTAGGACGGAGGGAGTAATATATTTTAATATCAAAATATTTTATTTTAATATTATGTATTAAGATTTGTTTTTATTTTTTATCGTTAATGTTCTTTATTTTATCTTTGATTTCCTTCATTTTATTTTTAGATCATCATTTTATCTAAAAAATATATTTTTCACTTTTATCTTAAAATTTGTTTATTTTATCTTAAACTTAGTTCATTGTTATTTCTCAAAAAATTCACATGGTAACAACATTTCTCATATGATCACAGTCTTTTATATATATATATATATATATATATATATATATATGGATGCATTATATGGTTACCCATCTTTCCTGTGTTATATGAGGCTAAAATCCAATTATTAGATTTAGATTTGGACGATCTTGATTTAATTTGAAAATAAAAAATTTGGGTGCATTATCTAATGAAACATGCTACATTATTTGGGTATAATAGTAATTTTTATATCAAGAGTTTTGTAATTAGCGTGAAACATGTAGCACATCATCATTTTCTCTCTCCTCTAAAATTCTTATAAAACTTTGAATAAACATAACTCACTCAATTTAAATTATTTTTTCACATATTATCTATCAAATTAAAGATAATTTAATTATCCTTCAAACACAATCCCTATTACATATATTTCGAATAAGATAATCGCATTAAAACTAAATAATGTAATAGCTAAAACGATGTACTGTAATATAGAGAATAATGTAATGACATATTATATTTACCTTATTTCGATGTTGTTTGTATAAAGAATTGGGAATGATCTTGATTTCACTGTTGCGCTTTTGTATTATATTATTCATGTCTGTAACAACAGTACAAAAATGGGTAACAAAAATGGATCGCAACAAAAATAGAACATAATGCATTATATAGATAAAATGGGGCCTTAGTGGTACATTATGTGTCGCTTGAGTGGTACATTATGTGTCGCCTGTATATTACATTATCATCGGTAACCAATCCGTTTAGTCTTTGTTGTCTGTTTCTCTGCAATTGCATGATTAAAAAAAAGAACACATTGCATTATATAGATAAAATATTGTCGAAGTGGTACATTATATGTCGCCTGAGTTATACATTATTTCTCGCATGTGTATTACATTATTAATGTCTGTAATAACAGTGCAAAAAAGAAAAATGGTTAGCAACAAAAATAGAACGCATTGCATTATATAGATAAAACGGGGCCTGAGTGGTACAGTATGTGACGCCTATATATTACATTATTCAAGCTTGTAACAACGGTGCAAAAATGGGCAAAAAAAAATGGATTGCAACAAAAGCAGAACAAAATGCATTATATAGATAAAACGTGGCATTAGTGGTACAATATGTGTCGCTTGAGTGGTCCATTATGTGTTCCCCATGTATTACATTATCCATGTCTGCAACAACTGTGACGATAAAAAAAACTGCTCAGGAAATTTTAAAAAAACTAAACACTGCTCTAGATAATTGATTCCACAAACTGCTGTGAAACTGTCGACGTACCACCATGGATAACAACCAACAATTGCGATGCAACTACCACCGTGAATGCAGATGAATAAACTGTAGATAACAACCAAAATTTGCGATGACAAAGAACCACCATTAATGTAAACAAACAAACTGTGAACAATAACATATCAATTAGACGATAGCGAACAACAACAAATAATTCCCGTGCAGGCGAAGCACCGCGATGAATCCAAACACGCAAGCGAAGAAAAAAAAGTAGGGAAGATCGTGAATAATGAAGTTCTGTTATGGAAAATATTCAAAGTCTGTTTTGATTAGATTGATAAAAGACCATATAATCCTTGATGAATTAAGAATAAGGAAATATAAATTTAAAATCCATAATTTGATAAAATATGAGGACCATAAGATCAAAAAAAAAAAAATGATTGAGATTTGGCCTCATATAACATTTGGGAGGAAGGTAACATATGATCACATCT
>JAPKLW010000392.1:93818-144810 GCA_026898455.1 Plectranthus barbatus | reverse complement strand
GATGGTGACATTCCCTGAGGAGCTCACAAGGTTCATTATGCTAAACCGTGCAGGTAGAATTATTTAATTCAGGCATAAGTGAAAAGGAGTGAGTGGTATTACTCAGGAACTAAGAGATTAATTAATTATGGCTGATTGTCATAAGCCAAATTAATTAATGAATGTCTAAAACCTTAAATATGTGAATCATGTTAGTGTGGTGCAACCCGTTCCTAATAACGTGGTAATAAAGGGGCGAGTCAGCATTGTTACCGTGGTGAAGGTTAAAACAATTTTTTATTAATTAATTATGTTCTGGGTTGAACAAGGAAGGATTAATTAATAAAGAGGGCTCACTTTATTATTTGCATCTGGTCCCTGGTCTGGCCCATGAATTGCTCAAGCCCATTAGGGTTAGGGTTTCTCAAAAACCCTAACACTATATAAAGGCCTTCTCTCTATCAGATCACTAGAGACTGTTCAGTATATTGAAAATTGAGAGAGAGTGGCGGCGACGATCCAGAGGGAGAAATTGATCGTTTCCTCCAGATCTCGGATTCAACTTGGTAGATAATCCTCACCAGATTTCCAAGGAGCAAGAGAACAGATCAGGAGATCAGATCTGTAGGAACAACTGTTCATTGCCGGTGTTCAGATTCAGATCCAGATCTATTTCATCATTATTGGCTCCGATCTAGATCTGTAGATCAAACGGTGAAATCAGGTATTCTCTAAATCCATCATCTGCAATTAATTTTGTAGGAGCATGCATAGGATCGCATGGTTCATTTAATTGAAATTTATTCCCGGTACCCTAAGAACGATCCTTGGCAAGAAATTCATTAATGGCAACTCGTGTTGTCAATCGTAGACTCAAACTCTACAATTGGTATCAGAGTCAGGTCGATGTTCTTAGGCTCTATCTTGGATAAATTGAAATTAAATTAATATGTATGTTCATGGATGGATTTTAATTGTCATAGATGTTTTTATTCTCGTGGCCTTCTCGTTTTTTGATCTGTTTTTCACCACGAGAAAATCCGTGTATAGATTTTATAGGAAATCATGTAATAGATCTAGAGCTATTTTTTGTATTTTCTTTTATTCAAACCTGTAAAAATCTGAGGATTTGGATCCGGAAGAAGAACGAGAACAGTGAACGAAGAACAAGGTTGGCGACATGGATTAGGGTTCAGCCCCTTCATCCACCGGATCTCGCTGGCGGCTGCACCGGCGGCGGCGGCGACCTCGGCGACAGCAGCCGTGGGTGGCGGCGGCAGGGTTTCCCTTCCCTGTGGCTGGGCCGCGCCCATCTAGCTACTGTTGCTTGCGTTTCTGGCGAGCATGGATGGTGCAGGCGGCTAGGGTTCCACCACGGGGAGCAGTTGCAGGCTGGCGCCCGTCGCGCGCGCGTACACGGTAGGGACGCAGCGTTTGCTGCTGCTTCGCGTCCTTTGCGACTCACCGGCGACGTGGGTGGCTGGCGACGGCATTTGGACAAGGCTGGGCCGCGGGCGGCGGCTGGCGTGGTGCCCTGCGCGACGTCGGTGATCGGCGCTGGGTGGCCGGCCGCAGGCGGCGGCCGGAAAGGCGGCTGGCGGCGGCTGCAAGGAGGGTGGCGGCTAGGGTTTCCAAACCTAGGATTTGGTTGCTCATGTTGGGCCAGAAACCCTAATTTGCAGCTCAACTGCTGTTTTTTCAGCCCGAATCAGATTTCAAGTCAAACGGAGGCCCAGTTTGAAGATCTCTATTACAATTAAATCTTGTAATAGTTAGATTTAATTATTTTTCAGTTGTAATCGCATCTGAGGGGCCACGAGAATTAATTTGTTTATTTATTTATTCTCGTATTGATGTGATTTATTATGTGCGCACTAGTAAATAATAGGAAGCATGATTATTTGCTTTAATTATTTACTGTTATAAGCATGTTGCAATTTAATTTTTGAGCATGCTTTATGCGATTTATTTTATGTTTTAAATTGTGTCTATAAATTCTGGGATCATATTAATTTATGATGGAATTTTAGATGTGACATAATTTATGGAACATAAAATAATGTGTGCGCATGAAACCTTAAGAATTAAAATACTAAGCTGGATTTTGGTTCTTCTCTAACCAAGATTATTAGACCTCCACAAATACGACCTCTCACTGGAAGTGAGACATCTTGAAGCGTAAACGTCTACTCAAGTAGCTTGTGTTAAAGGCTTCTTACTATGTCTGGTGCGATGAGGTTTCTAAATAAAACATTTAGTTTAAGATGAGAAGTGGGAGCCTCTGAGCAAACGTCTACTCAAGTAGCTTGCATTGAGACAACTTTCACTGGTCTCTAAGATTAAACTAAATGAGATAACAAAGGATGTGAGGGGCATGCGGCATGGGTCCAGTACGTATGCTAAATCGCTCTAAACATCCGGAGTTAGGATTGTGGTTAAACTGGCTTAGATGTTGCCTTGAGTATAACTCATGAATGATGTCCCTGCTCCGGATAGGTGAACATGGTCTTGGGATCTCCAATATTAATTTCTTTTGCTAAAGATACTTGGCATGTTAAGAAATTAAAGGACCTATCTTGGTCTGGTTGAGCGTTTGCCGTAAACGTCTACTCAAGTAGCTTGCGGTAAATTAGCTTGGGCAATTGGAGGAAGCAAATTGCATTGTTTTATCTAAAGGTTCTATGCATATTTGTTTTAATTGTTCGTAGTATGTGCTTACTTTAATTCGCTTATTTGTTTTCAGATATGTCTATTATTGCATCGCTCATCAATTCAATCGTACACAATTCCTTGACTGGTCCGAATTTTCCTGGATGGAAAAGTGATATTGTCAAGCTCTTGGATTCATTTGGACATTTGTTTGTTCTGCAAAATCCCTGTCCGAGTTCGCCGACTGATACATCTTCCGATGAGGAGCGTGCACAGTATCACATGTGGATGTGGTCGAATGGCATGGCCAGATAGTATATCTTGGCTGGTATGTCAGATGCACTCCGTCCTCGTTATAGTGATGTATGGTTTGCGTGTGACATTATGTGACGTCTTGACGTAGCATATGGCGGACTCGATGGACATGCTAGATCCAGTCTTATCAAGCGTATTGTAAGACAGAAAATGGGTCAGAACTGTTCGGTACGTGAACATGTGGAATCACTCATCCAGCTCATAGATGAGTACACATTAATGGGTGGTCAAATTGACAATGATGTCAAAATTGACTTGATACTCAACACGTTACCGAAGTCATTTGATGACTTCAGAATTTATGTTGAGAAAAACAAGAGTGAGTATATTGTTCACAGTCTGCTCAAGGATCTTGTATCAATAGAAGCTTCTTCAGTCTTTTCCGTGAGTCACTCTGATTTGCCTACGAGTCGAAAGAGTGATGTCAAAGAAAAGAGGAATGAAGAAAGCAGTGGGAGCAGTCTTGCCTTATCAGTTCATTCCAGATCTCTTGCTAAAAGTTCTTCTAAATCACGTCATTATGACATGAAGAGAAGAATGGTAAAGGAGAGAACAAAGGAAAGAAAGATAACAAGAAGGACAAATGTTTCAAGTGTGGCAAGAAGGGTCACTAGAAAGTAAATTGTCCAAGTTTGGTAACTAAGGGACAAGGTACGTCATCTTTTGCATTGCTTGTTGAAACATGTTTAGTATCGGTTTTCTACTCCTTAGTGGGTAGTGGTAACTGAGGTCACTAATCGTGTTTGCTACACTTTGCAGGGAATCAAGCTTAGGGCTTGAAGATGGTGGGATTACCAACTCCAAGATTGACGATGGAAGTTGCTACTTCAGCTGATGGAGATTTTACTTTGAGTTTATGTTAAAAACTTTGTTTTAATTCAAATTTTTGAAGAGATGTTGTTTTGTTTTGAGAAACATATTGTTCATCTATTGTTATGGATTATCAGTAATTCGATAGAGTTTTTTCTATCATGAATGAATAACAGTGTTTTCTATTATGGATGATTGTCTCTTCATTACTTGATTACATAAACTATCAGTGTTCTAAGGTATAATTAAAAGAATATCTATAGAGATAGGTTACATCAGTCTAAGTAGTTTTAAGTAATTCATGGAATTATGGATTCAATCCAGGTATTCCTAGGAATGATACTTATGACAACTACTTAGAGGTATAAGATGGTAACTAGGCCTTTTAATAGGCGATTGTATCTATATAGGTTATTTTGTGTTTGCTCTGGTTTGCTGGTTTGAGTCTACTTCCGCAGTTGCCTTAACATGCATTGATACTGTAATCATTTAATATTTTGATATGTTTATCTAGTTCACTACAAGTCATAGTCTCTTGCTTTAATCAAGAGCGTTCAAGACTAAGGTAGAGAACAAGTTAAACAAGACCGTAAAAATATTATGGTTCATTCATAATGATATATCTTAAGTGATGGGGTTTTACAGTATCTGGCAGAGCAAAGGGAATGCATCCCAGTTAACTACACCTATTATCCCTCGATTGGGATAGTGCAGGTAAAACGAAATAAGATTCTTTAAAAGTTTTAAAGTTATGCCAGTTTTGCCAAATTTTTGTTTTGGGAAGAGCGCCAAAAGCAGTTGTATGTTTGCTTAATCTAGTGTCTTCTAAATCAGTTCTAAATACCCTAGCAGACCTTGACTCTATCAAAAGGGCAATGATGGGTAATTTGTTTGTTAAATTGTATAGGAAACTGATTGGTTGGAAGAAAGGTTTAAGCTAGTACTGCTTTGTGGGCTATTCCAGGTAAACGAAAAAGACGGTTGCTTTGTATATCCTAGATGCAAGCAAGTTGTATAGGATAAAACCATGAATCCAAATGTGAGATTGTTCTCTAACGTTTGAGAGAAGACAATTCAAATCCATCAGGAAATACCCCGTGGCATATTGAGCTTACCTTGGAAGATATGGTACCAATTGCACGGTCACCTGTGTAAGGTGGTAAACCACAAATTAATGCACCATTAACTGACAACGTAAAAGGAGCATCGTTGCAGTGGGAGGCTGCCTTAACAGGCTTAATGGTACTAGTTCGTGGAAACAATCTCTGGACTTGTTTCCAGCTTAACGAACAATATCGTACTTATTCCTTAAAGCGCAATGAAGCTGTTAAGACAAAAGATGCAGTTTAATGATGTCAACTCATGGATTCAGAAATGAATCAGTAAATGTTATGGTTGTATATCAGGATCAGTGATTGCCAAATAACTTTCCAGCTATAGGCAACTGATTGATATACAAGAAAAATGATCGAATGGTAACCTAGTATATTCGAGTGTCTAGGTTAGTGAGCAAGATATGTTTCACAACAAGACCTTCTCACCGGTTGTAATTATTAAACCCATTCGAATTCTTTTAACCATAACATCACATATGAATCTAAATATCTGGAAGATAGATGACGTCATCCGTATTTTATAAGCGGGTACCTTGATAAAAGGTGACGACATCTGTATGCAACAACCAGATAAGTTATGTGCAAAGCATCATGTCTGGAAGCCAAGGTAGTTCAAGTATGAACTTAAAGGAGCTTCAGGTCATGTAACAGACATTTCGATATTGTCTATCGAGAATGATAGATTCATGTACCAGTTATGTGTCAGCGAAAGCGTGGTTTTCCTTGCACAATATGTAGATGGTATTTTCACATTCGGAAACGGTGTGGAGATATTGTAAGGCATAAAGGATGGTTATCCGAACAGTTTCAGAAGTAGGACTTATGAGATCTTGGAACATCTTTTGAATTAAAGTCTTGTGTTGTCACAAGAAAAAGGATGTTCAGGTATCTCTAGTCGCTTAAATTGATTCTGTAGTGAGTCGTTCATAGCAAGAAAGATTGTTATCTTTCTATATTGTAAATGAACGAAGTTAGATATCTGTACTGCTATAAGCATGTTAAACAGATATCAATTCAACTCAGGACAAGCACATTAGTTTACAAATGTGCCATGTGAGTTGAATGGCATCGGATATCCAGGAGGATCATAAGAAAAGGAAATCGACCTCTAACTATGTGTTGGCCTTGGAGGAGGAGTTATAGGAATCTAAAACAGAAGTGTGTTGCGGATTCCGGAATGAAGGCTGAGTTTTTGTCAACTTCATTAACTTCGCGAGAAGTAGTATAACTCCGGTGTTATCCTCTAGAGGTGTATGTTCTGAGTTTGCCTCATAAGGTCACATGCAATTGTGATCATGTTGGTGCAATGACAAACTCAAGGGAACCCAAGACTCACAAGGTGGTGAAACACATAGGATGTGTAGTATCACATCAAACGAGAAATCGTGACAAGAGGTGACGTGAATGCAGTGGGAGTGATTGACAGTATAGACACACTTAATACTTTGATAAAGCAATGGTATTATGCTTTAAGTATAAGTGGGATGACCATATGGTGTGTATGAGTCGTTTGACCTAGCAAGTTATAAACAGTATCACAGCTGAGACAGTCCCTGGATAGGCTGTCGGTCTAAGCTGCGACACATCGGTTCATAAGTGGGCTTATCCTAGCTACTTGATGTGTCGGTACATAGTTATGTATTGATGGGATCAACAGTGGGATGTGCCATTCTCATTGGCATATGAATGAGCCAGATCCCTAACATACTTCCTATGATCTTAAACCTAACTGAAGGATAAGGGGCACACACAGATTGACCGCACTTTGATTTACCATGGTGGCGAGTCTTTCATGTACTCTTATACCCGTATTTTGGGTGTTGGCAATTTGTGTGTGGCCTGCTTAGTCTGGACGTTTAGGTAAGCATATCCGTTTCAGGATGGTGACATTCCCTGAGGAGCTCACAAGGTTCATTATGCTAAACCCTGCAGGTTGAATTATTTAATTCAGGCATAAGTGAAAAGGAGTGAGTGGTATTACTCAGGAACTAAGAGATTAATTAATTATGGCTGATTGTCATAAGCCAAATTAATTAATGAATGTCTAAAACCTTAAATATGTGGATCATGTTAGTGTGGTGCAACCCGTTCCTAATAACGTGGTAATAAAGGGGCGAGTCAGCATTGTTACCGTGGTGAAGGTTAAAACAATGTTTTATTAATTAATTATGATCTGGGTTGAACAAGGAAGGATTAATTAATAAAGAGGGCCCACTTTATTATTTGCATCTGGTCCCTGGTCTGGCCCATGAATTGCTCAAGCCCATTAGGGTTAGGGTTTCTCAAAAACCCTAACACTATATAAAGGCCTTCTCTCTATCAGATCACTAGAGACTGTTCAGTATATTGAAAATTGAGAGAGAGTGGCGGCGGCGATCCAGAGGGAGAAATTGATCGTTTCCTCCTGATCTCGGATTCAACTTGGTAGATAATCCTCACCAGATTTTCAAGGAGCAAGGGAACAGATCAGAAGATCAGATCTGTAGGAACAACTGTTCATCGCCGGTGTTCAGATTCAGATCCAGATCTATTTCATCGTTATTGGTTCCGATCTAGATCTGTAAATCAAACGGTGAAATCAGGTATTCTCTAAATTCATCCTCTTCAATTAATTTTGTAGGAGCATGCATAAGATCGCATGGTTTATTTAATTAAAATTTATTCCTGGTACCCTAAGAACGATCCTTGGCAAGAAATTCATTAATGGCAACTCGTGTTGTCAATCGTAGATATAATAATGAGTGATGATTTCGCTGAAAAAATATATAGTATTACTATTTAATGATTTAGTGAGAATAATGCGATTCAGTGAGAATAAACCCTTACTATGAGAAATAAGCCATTGATTTTGATAAATGTACGCTTAGGATTTTACCAGAATTTTTGGTTATTAATTTTGTCTAAAAAGACATGCATTATAGGGTATTTTTGTCATTTTATACTTATTTAAGATTTTATTTGCATATTCAACATCGACATGCATTATATATCTAACATGCATTATATCCCTAAAAATATGCATTATATATCTGACATTCATTACATACCTAACAAACATCTTTCTGCATTATAATATGATATTACTATTCTTTTAGAACAATACTACTAATATTATACAACATTACTTCTTGCATTATATATGGTACTACTTTTATTTTATAGCAGAATTATATTAATTTAATTATAATGCGTTTTATTACTATATAATGCATAAAAAAATGCAAATATAATGATGAATGATGATTTCGCTGAAAAAATATATTGCATTTTATCTATCATATTCTACATTATATAATATAACTTCATGCATTATATTGTGCAACTGCATTCATTATATAAGAATTTGTGTACTGTTACGAGAATTATGGATATAATAACTAATTTTTATTTTTACGATGGTTTTTTAATCAAAACTATAGTGTTTTACTTTTATTTTAGAGCAAAATCATTTTACTTTCATTATAATGCATATATAGTATTACTATATAATGCATAATAAGTGTAGATATAATAATGAGTGATGATTTCGCTGAAAAAATATATATTGCATTTTATCTATCATATTCTACATTATATAATATAACTTTATGCATTATTTTGTGCAACTGCATTCATTATATAAGAATTCGTGTACTGTTACGAGAATTATGCATATAATTACTTATTTTCATTTTTACGATGATTTTTAAATCGAAACATATGCAATAGGGATTTCGTTTGAAAGATAATTAAATTATCTTTAATTTGATATATGATACATGAAAAAATAATCTAAATCAAAGGAGTTATGATCAATTAAAGATTTGAGATGATTTTAGAAGAGAGAGAAAAATATTACAAAATTTTAATATATTTTACTACACTATAATACCAACGAAATTTATTTAGTCTTGAGTGTTGGATCACCAATTTGAAATACTAAAATTTTCTTTTATTTATTATGGTATAACAAGCATTATCATGTGATCACTCCCTTATATAGATATGTATGTATAGAGAGAGAGAGAGCGATGGGGTTGTGATCGATGCTAAAATAAAAGTTGCGTAAAATAAAAATAAATTTCAGTCATTGGGTTGATAGCATCAACAATGAAATTAAAAGCATTAAGCATGATATTTGTCATAGTTAATATAAATTATACTTAAGAAATTAAGTACGAGATTTTGAGAATAAATAAAAAGATCTGACATGTACAAACTTATAAGTATAATATACAAAATAATGAAGCATAACTAATCAAATATGATTAACACGTTAACATGTATAACTAATTACTACCGGATTCACTCCCATGCATATATGAAATAAATAAAAATTAAGCTAAGTGAATAAATTAGGAAACTATCTGAACCCTTAATATTTTCCTACACTTCTTTTACTCACTTTAGAAAATTGTAATGTTAAGAAGTTGAAATGATTATAACTTATATAATTTAATTTAGTTTTTGCATAGTGCATATTAATTCAAAGATATTCTTGTATATAGGATCCTCGTTTATATGGTTAGAATTGTTAATCAAGAACAAAGTTGACATGATGCAAAAATGAACTCGAACTGATACTAGATAGAATTTAACACCTTTAGTTGCAGGCTTACATCTCTACTAATATCGTATTTCAGATTACTCTCATATACAACCACCAAAAAGGAGAAAAACAAATGATGATGAATCAATGAAGATACCACAAATAGATGTGAAAATCGAATTTGTAAACGTTTAAAATAAAAACCGACACAAAATTTAATAAATTCCTAAAACCTATAAATAACCACTACAAGAAAATTGTAGAACGACAACGGTTAAAAACCGTTGTCGTAGCTATAGACGTAGTGTAGACGTAGGTTGTGTTGTTGTAGATACCCCCCTACGACAACGATTTTTAACTGTTGTCGTATGTACTTACCACAACCGTGTAAAACTGTTGTCATAGTCAATAATCAATCGTTGTCGTAGCTATACGTTGTTCAATAAATTACCCCTACGACAATGGTTTTTAAGTGTTGTTTTACATATATACGAGAACGGTTTATAACCGTTGTCAATTCACGAATGTGGGTGTTGTTATTTACATTTTTGACAACGATTTTTCACACTCTAAACGACAACGCATCTATATTTATCGTTGTCGTAGATTAAAAATTAAAAAATAATTTAAAACCTTTTAGTAAACTATTACGTAAAAAAATAATACACAATTTAAATCACGAAATCCACTAAAATATAATTAAAACTTTCATTAATTAGCAATCACATTCATCAACAATATCCCCAAAGTAATTGTCAATCAATATCTCAAAATATAAAATATCCGAAACTAAGTAAATATTTATCTAGCATTATCCGAAAATACAAAGTAAATACTTGTCCATCATATATATACTTGAACATAGTCTTGAACACAGTCGGCCTATCCTTGCGCACATCATCAATTTCCCCAACAGAATAACTAAGTTTTCACATTGTTGTGAATGTGCTATTCTGGGAAAATATGAAATGAGGTGTATCTCGTACTTGTTATGATTATCCGAGATTCTAAGTGTCAATCCTCAGCATGCAGCATTGATAAAATTAATTGTGGTTTTTAGGTGATAAACAAATAAATGGTGATGCACATAGAAACTTGTAACTTTGTGTGCCCAATCAAACAACAACAAATTAAACTATTACCAAGTTCATTTATCAATTTCATTAATTTATTTCTTAAATGAGTAATTACTGATTGTATTTGTATGTGAAAAAAAAACTTGTTAGCTTTCAATGAGTCAATATGTACATTATCTATTAGCCAAGCAGTAATGATTTTTATTTTTTCAAAATGTAACTGAGTATGCCAGCCAAATCATGTTCATAAATGGCTCAAAAATCTACATCAGAGAAGGTCTCCCTTGCATGAATAGTGTAAAATTGTTGACGAAAGCAGCAGAAACCATATTTCACAAAGAAGGGTTCACAACTCACCTCTTCACTGAAAAACGAAGAATAGTCCCAACTTTTATCTTATGTTTCCTGTGTGATCGGCAAAAATAAACTTCCTCTCCACTTTTCTGCGATAGAGATTATTATACGAAACCAGAGTAAGAACATCTTCAAACACAACACTGCAAGTGCACCATTTTTCAAGACTAATACACTTACAAGTTTATGCTTGAATTCATCATGAATGTCATCATCTGCTATTACAGCAAAAGAGAAACCAAGAACCACCACATGAATCGAATGAGAAGTAAGTTTAACTACCCCCCCCTCTGAAAAGTGAGAAACAAAATGCTTCAAGTCAATGAAATGCTCCTGAACAATTATATCTTGTTTCTAAATTAACTTTACTCAAGAGGTAAGATGCTTAGCCTGGTCACTCAACTAGTAAATTACCTAAAACCATGTCGGGCTTTGGATTGAAAAGCAACAACTTAGCCTTTAATTGCACGCCAAAACATGGAAAAATCCAAGGCAGAATCTTTGCAAATTAGATTGTATACTTGTGTAATATGCCATATATTGAGGCTATAGAATGCAAAAGGACCATAAATTTAAGCACGTGTGACCCATTAAGGTACTCTTAAAATATAGTATGAGTAAAAGAAAAAGAAGAAAAGGGAAACGATCAATCAATTTCGGACTCGGATTACATTAAGTCATTGAGTTACCAGAAGAATTTGCATCGTTTGTGGTTGTGCTGATCCCTCGTAAAGAAGCCCAACTGAAATAAGAGCTGCAGACTAGAAATTTAAAAAGATAGAGTTAATTTTTTTTTTATTACAATCAATGAAGTCAATCCACTAAAATTCAAATATCAGGTAATGGACAAACGCATAAACTAAAACATGACTGGGACTGCAACATAAGCAATCAAGAATGATAATGAAAATAAAAGGTAAATGACACTACTTTCTTTAAAAGGTAGCAGAACAAACACACAAGATCTATGCAAAGCATCTGATAAGAGGAAGGATAAACTCATTATACAAAAGAAGATAAATTTAGTAGTACTACACATAACACGTTGAGTAGCTATGCACAAGAGAAAATGACAAGAATTGCATACACAAACATCAAGCTACAGACAAAAGCACAAGAGAAAATGACAGATCAAGTGAAGTATATGCTTAAAGATCCAATCATCCTTAGCAGCTTACCTGTATAAGGGTTGGTAATTCTAACTCTGGAAAGGAAGATGGATGGCAGGCAGGCAAGTGAACATACAAAGACTGCAAAATTAATAAAGTACATCAAGAGTCAATCAATTGGATTGAATACTGACCAGCAAGACTGGTATTCACAAATTGAAATCTTCAAAAGAAAAACTCATTAGCGGACTAGAAGACCGACTTTGATAATTTGACCAGATTTCTTCAGTTACTCAAATAATTTAGCCAAAGATGATTTTCAACTTCTATAACAATTATGAATAAGAAACAGTGACATGATGAATCTATACACCAGTTGTCAAGTAAAAGAGGGGTCTATACTTCAATTACAGTTAAGAATAGAGCAACAACACAATAGCGGGCCCGGAAGAAAGAAAACTCCCAGTAGAATCCCGCTAATTAAAGAGAAATGGGATTTCAATCAGAGAGTGATTTCCCTACAACATGACAACCAATGGAGAAGATAGCTAAAACAAAATTCAGATATTTCAATGTGTTATGGTCTATAACTTAATTTCCACATGAATCTGCCTAGAATTATATATATATCTTAATTTAATAATAAGTTTTCTTGAATAATCATTGTAGTTGTGCAAGAAAATTGTAAGTTGAGTTTGGGATAGAACAATATAGAAAGGGTCCAACAGACACAAACTAACAATTATGAAAAATCCCAAGTATAAACTATCACATAAAATCTGAAAAATCAACTTTATAATAATGTTAAAACTCGAGGTGTTTAGCCCAACTAGTAGCACAAAGCTCTTAATCAACTCCTATCTGTGTGGGAATCATCGTGTAGGTGAAACAAAGAAACATTGCTAATCACATACATGCACTAAATACAAAATGAAGATGCAGACATTTTCAATCATAAAATAAATGAAAAATTTGTAAGACCACATAAGAGGAGACGATTTGGTGATTGATAAGGATGAAACTCGATATTTTCTTTTTACCTTTGAGATAGATGGTTGCATAGTTCCTCTATAAGAAGCTGCAAGGCCTATCATCAATCCTACAGTAGTACTTTCATATTCCTTCAAAAGAATGGTCAGTATAGTACTATATTTAGGGAAACATTATAGTGTTCACCAATCACCAAACTGTAAAAATTTATAAGTAACTAGAAGAAGCAGCAACACAGAGGATATCAAGTAGGGCATTTGTGCGTCGCCGGTAGAGGGCGGGCAGGGGTCCGTGCGACAATGGCGGCAGCGCGATAATGAGTGGTGTGCGACGGCAGGGGACTGTCAATCGTGCGGCAATGTCAACGGCGGTGGGCGTGTGTGGATGCGGCAGGGGCGATGGTGGTGGTGGCTGCCGTGTAGACTTGCACGGGCGACGTTGGTGGGGATAACGGGAGGGCGACGGTGGTTTGGGAATTTTGGGAATTTAGCTTTTTTTAGGAAGGGAATATAGGAAATTTAGGTTTTTTTATGACTTTAATTTAGGTTTTTTATTTTAGATTAATTTAGAATTATATTTAAGATATATAACAATAGTTAAATAACAACACTTAAATTTAAGTGTTGTCTTTTGTGTAATAAGACAATAGTTAAACAACAACGGTGAGTTTCTACCGTTGTCTTTACGTATTTTTATATTTAAATAGACAACGCTTTAAGCTATATTCACTCTACAACAACGCATTTAATCCTAAACCGTTGTCTTTTAACCGTTGTCGTTCTACAATTTTCTTGTAGTGAACACTTTTATCTAGTAGTATAACATTTTCTAAACTATAGTTAACATATTAAAACATGTTGTTTGTAATTTAAAGAAGTATTATTTCCGTCTCATGTGAATTGACACACTTTTTTTTGGTAGGGGGATTGAAGTTGTGCGTGTAAGTAGAATTAATATTTTATTGTTGAATATAAAAAAATTGTTATTTTTAGAAATGTGTCAATTTGATTGGGACTTCTGATTTAGTAATTGTGCCAATTCGCATGGAACGGAGGGAATATTATTTAAGATCCATGTATATGTTATACTTTAAAAAAGATATAAAGGAAAAGTGGTTGAAAGATTTATGATCCAAATTCTTTAGATTTTTGTTAGAGATAGTTTTTTTTTTAAACTGCTAAAAATAAAACTATTTAATTTAATAAAATAAGATTAGTTGGATGCTTTGTCACAAATGAGGATGAAGTTAATATATTCCTGTATGTGAGCACTTCTAATTGTTTAATTGCAAATGGCATGAATTGACAATTGGTCCCAATTCAATTATTGTCTTGTCGACGATAAATGAGTACAGGGTGTGTTTTAAGTCGGTTGTTTATAATTTACACCAATCTTCGTACACACAAAAAAAAAAAAAAAAAAAAAAAAAAAAAAAATATATATAGGAGGGATTATGTAAAAAAAACTTTTTTGGGGGAAAAAAGAATAAATTATATCTATTTTAAAAAAAAATCAATGGTTGATATTTAATCAAGCAACAATTTAAACGCAATCAAACAACAAAATGATCAAGCAACAACTAAAACACAATCAAGCAACATTTGTAATCAAGCAAGGACTTGAATACAATCAAGCAATGCCGTGAATGCAATCAAGCATCTTTCTCACTTTCTCACATTAAGATTTTTCTCACTGGATCCGCTCCCTATATATATATATATATATATATATGTTTATCATGTTTCTTGATTGCAAATATTGTTTGATTGTGTTTTAATTGTTGTTTGATTATTGTATTGCTTGATTGTGTTTTGGTTGTTGCTTGATTGTGTTTTAATTGTTGTTTGATTATTGTATTGCTTAATTGTGTCTTTGTTGTTGCTTGATTATATATCAACTATTGATATATTTAGATCTAATGAATATGATTTATTCTTTTTTCTGAATTTTTTTTAAATGATCTTACCTCTATATATATTTGTATTTTTTGTATAGATTATATTTTATAGTCATTTAATGTGAAATCATATATTTTTTTAAATTCGAATGCATTGATTAAATCCCACTTAAATTTTTAATGAATCCAAATCCATAATCTATTGGATACGATCAACACACTTTAATTACTTACTTATGTTCGAAATAAACTTTTTTTTATTTCTAATAAAAATTGGTGTTGTCCAATTTGGATAAGAGCATTATCTCCGGGGTGAGTAAAAAAAAAAAAAATCAAACCGAATAGGATAATTTTTTATTTTTTCAATCGATTATTTTATTTTTTTGGTTTGATTTAGTTTTTTTCCTAAAAATAACCGAAAAATTAATTTTTTTGGATATATTTAATTTTTTTAATATATTCTAATAATCTTAACCCTATTTCTCCTTTACTTTTAGATAATGAATCGATAATGCTTTTTTTTTTATGACTAATTTATTTTAGAAATTATATAGTTTTGATGATTGTCAAGAATTTTTAGTTAGCTAATATTTGTATAGAGCTGCCTCAGTCTGAATTAGTCACGGTATATATTTGTAAGTTTTAAGAGTTGTAATAGTTTAGACTCGGCGAACTGAAGACTTAAAGATGCGATGAATTGAATGAAGAGACGATCAAGTTCAACTAATATCCATAATTAAAGAGTTGACAGCTATAAAGAAGAGAAGATCATAATATCTAGGGGTAACTGTATGTGGAGGCTCGTAGGGTCAGCTGCCTAACGAGATATAGAGACACAATGAGCCAAGAGAAGCAAGTACTTTCCAAATCCACACTTTAAGAAAGGAGATCCTAAAGTCTGTAATTTTTAAAGCTTGTTTATCCAAGGAATCAAGCAGCAGACATTCTTCGGACTAGCTTGAAGTTGTTCTGATTAAAGCTTCAAAGTCCACCTGTTTTGACAGCAAAGACATTTCAGGAAAAGTGAGACTTCCGATTGGGCGGGTTCCTTTTGTCTCACAATGGTTCTAGATTCAAACCTCTCGAAGAGCGCCTATAAATAGAGGCTGCAATCCATTTGGAGATGGTTACATACCGAGATGGTTACATACCGACACCGAAGCTAACAAATCACACTTTTATTTTACAAAAGCTATTACATAATCAAGAATTGAAAGCTTTCAGGCTATTCTATCAGCTTTTCGTGTTCCTCTTTGAAGACGAGACTTTTTGCGTCTAGCAAGAGCTATTACTTTAGTTTTCTTACTTTTCAAGTAAGAAAACATCTTGGAGTTTCCACTACTCTGACGGAAAGTATTATGTGTGTTTACCGCAAGCTGGGATTCCAAGGAAGAACTCAATGTCCCACGACTTGCTGGAGGTTAAGTGGTGTGCCCACACTTCAGATTTAAAGAAGCAAGGGAAAGAAAAGGACTTGACGAGTGCGCTAGTGGACTGGTGGACGCGAGCATTCACTAGCTAGCAACAAATTGTGCAACATCTTTGTAATCTTAAGCTAAGTGATTTCCAGACTACGAGTCTGAAGAGAGATCATAGGACGATTTAGTCCGAACCTTTCTATATTCTTTGTGTTATTTACTTCCTTCTTTAAGCTTACTACATTGGATTTAACGCCCCACACCTCAAGTTCTGGAGTATTCTTGCTGAAAGCTCGCTAATTAAAAAATTCTCAAAACCCGATCTAGTGCCGAAACAACCACCTCAGATAAAGTGCAAGTTATTTTCATCTTCTGCTGCTTATCTTAGTACTTTGATCAGGGACCAACAAGTGGTATCAAAGCGAGTGGTTCGTTGGAATCTTGAGGACCATAAGAGATTCAATATGGATTCCATCGCTCATTAGCTGATCCTCTCAGCTCTCCCAGAGTCGATGACAGACGATGTAATTGACTTCAACAATGCTAAGGAGGTATGGGACTAGCTCAGCAGTCTGAGCCAAGAGATGGACCAGATGAAGCAGAACAAGCTTCAGGTCTGTGTGGACAAGTATGAGTCGTTCATGATGCTACCTGGAGAAAGCATCACAGACATGGAGGCTTGGTTTAACTCAATTGTGAGCGAGTTGAAAGCCTTGGACAGGGTGTATTCTATAGCTGATCTTAATGTCAAGATCAAGTCCAAAATACCAAAAGATGTTTGGTTTGTCAAAACCACCACCTTGAAGGAGAAAGATCTCTCCAAGATGTCCACCAAGAAGGTAGTTTTAAGCACATGAGTGGGATATCAAGATGGCGAACAAGAACGAAGCCGTAAGAGCAACAACAAGTTCACCAGGCAAGCATGTAGAAGATGCATCCTTCTTCGTCAAGAGGGACAACTTTTAGAGCCTGTGGAGACCGAAGAAGCCATTTCACTCTGAAAGGCTACCACTATTGCCCAATGCCCACTATAGAAGCTCTCACCACCTCAACCTCGACCATGAAGGAAGGAGAGAGTTCTATTGCAGAACTTGAGGAGCAGATGCACAAAGGCTAAAGCTAACGTTCCCCTGTCAGCTGAGAAGATATTTATCAAATGCCCCCCAACGCACGTGTTTTGAGTGCAACTCTCCTGGCCATCTCAAGTTTGAATGTCCATGTGTGGACAAAGTGAGAGAGAGAGAGAAAGAGAGAGAGAGAGAGAGAGAGAGAGAGAGAGATTGAAGTGTCTGTTTAAGATTCGAACATCAAAAGCAGTAGCAAAGGCCATGCTATCCAGAACCGAGGTTTTATATATTCCCGATTATGATTATGGGTCAATGTTATCCAATGATGAGCCAGACAAAGAGGCTTTTCTAGCATTCATGACAGCCATCGGAGAAGAATCGGAAGCAGAAGAGGATAGCCAACAAGCACTTACACTTGCTGATGATGAGGTAGTTGATTTTCTACCTGTTCCTACTTTCTTTGCATGCATGTTAGAGAACCCTCAGTCATCTTTCTCCCACTTAGAGGTCATTTCCCTCGACTTGATTTCAAAAGAATTTTCAAAATTTTAGAATTTAAAAAATATCTTAGCTGGTGAAAACACCTTGTTGAAATCACGAGTTTCTATTTCGACTAATGAGATTGAAAATCGAGGTCTATTAGAGAGGAACTAGAAAAACTTAAAGAGGTACACTCCACGCTCTTGAAAAATTCTGAAATTTTGAATAAAGAGTGTGACTCTTAGAAATTTAAAAACCTTGAGCCCAAACCTTGTAAGAGTTCATTTTCTAAAAGCTCAAGATACCTTGAAGAGGTTTTGCTGACCCAGAGGAATCCTTCAGATAATTTGGGTCTTGAATTTGATAAATATTTGAGCAATCATGCATCTACATCGAGTACTGATACTGACGAGAAGAAAATTATTTATGTAAAAGCTAAGTCCAGTGAATCAGTGATTAGCAAGTGCTGAAGGTAAAGGGGTAGCAACAAATGCACTATCATCTGTTGGTAATGGTGAATGTTGGTTAGTCAACAACTCTAAGCTGGTCAAATAGCATGCTACGAGGTAGCCAACAAAGCCAGCTAGCTGATTAACAGCATGCTCCTATTAAAAGGATGTCGGATCGCACAACCAGTTTGACCAAGCAGCCGACAAGGGTTGCATCAGCTAGAAGTGCACCAGCTCGGCATGCAATGAAACAAAACACACCCCCTGGTTATCACAGTAACCAGAGATCTTTTTCTCATCCTCAAAATGAGAGAATGATTCACAGAAGTAGGGGGAAAACCTACTTGAGGCCCGAGCACTACTAAACTTTCTTTTCAAAGCCTATGAAGGCTAACCAAGATGGTAAATAAGTTAGTCCATGGAAGTCATGTGGTTCTTATACATATCCAAAACCAGTTTTCTGAGGTCCAACTACGAAGATAGCTTCCAAGCGGACTACCCACACCTGTGCATAACCTCAATCCCCATATCAACAATCCATGCGTTATTTTAGGAGGAAGAGGAATGTTGTGGGGGAGAGCACTGAGAAGCTTCCTACACCTAAGCTGATAATGCCGGAGTAGATGATGCAAATTCATAATGAGAAGGGAGTTCAATCAAGCGAATCAGATCTGAAAACAGGACCAAGTACTACAACGGGTCACTGATGGACTTTTGTTCTCAGAGAAGGATTGGCCATGAGAAGTTATCTCCAAGAACTCCACAACACATTGAGCTATCAGAACAAAGGAATATAGCACTTAAAGAAGCAGTGAGGACGATTCTTGTCGAATCCAACCTGAAGGAAAGATTTAGGGGCAAAGCAGTCATCACCGTGTGCTATACTCAAAATAGGTGTGGTCTCAATGTTCGGTTGAACAAGACTCTCTACGAGGTCTATTATGGTTGTAAGCCCACTTTAACTCATCTTTGTGCTTTTGGTTCTCCATGTTACATTCACACTACCGTGAGAAAAAAGTTAAATACATTTTTTCCCAAGGCTGATGAAGGTGTTTTTCTAGGATATGAACGCCGTCCATACCAGGCTTGTCAAGTATTTGACAAGACAATCGGCGTGTGGAAGTAGCATGTCATGTTATTTTTTATGAGGCTACTTTAGTGCGCAGGACCATGAAAGATTTGACGCAAGATATTCATGAGAACGATGATGTCAATGGGCAGTTTTGTAATGATATTTTTCATCCTTAGTCAACTTTTCGAACTAGATCTATGAGTGATTCATTTTGTCAACCAGCTACCTCGGTTGGACCACAAACAACTGAGAGGACAGATGATGTAAATGATCTTGATGAGGCCTTGGATTCCATTTCTCTAAATGAGAGCATCAATTTAGGAGAAATCTAGCCTGGAAGAATCAAGCTTGAAGTTGAGGACGTCAAAGAAAATCTTCCACAGACTGAGGAAATGGTTGCTAATGATGTTCTAGCTGGCGAGCATGGAGTTGGTGACTTAGAAGTTGGAGCTGATGACTTTCAAGCTGGTGATGAACCAACAACTATTGTACCGGTTGGTGATGTGCCAGCAGGAGGAGTACCAACAACTGTGTAGCTCGCAAAAGCGGAGCCAACAACCGAAGTGCCAGCAGAAGGACAAGCACCAACACGACCATACCTATTTTCAGGAAATATATTTTTCCTGAGGATTTCTATCTCAAGGATGTGCTATTCGGCGATGAAGAAAGTTCACATCCTTTCATACAACCAGTGGAGGTCGAAGAATTTCCAAGACCGAAATGGCTAAGACATCATCCCGAATCACATATATTGGATGATATTAATGTAGGGATTTTCCGTGAACTGAATCACCAAATCCAAATAAGTAGGACCAATCATGGATGTTGAACACAATAACCAATTCCCCAAATCCTAGCATGCTCCAATGAATTTAATGCGTGAATTTATAAATTACCGTTAATCCGTAGAGTCTGATCTGATCTTTCGCGTTTTAATATCCTCTTGAATTCAACCACGCGATTCGATTAAATCTGCGGAAACAGAAATTAGCAAACTAATTTCTTGATTTAATCGAAATAAAGAGAAAAACAAAAAGGGAAGAAAGTCTTGTTCTCCAGATCAGATCTTCAGATCTGTATCCCAATGCTGTTCAGATATGCTACTGGTGAGGATTCCACATATCTGTGATGTACAAGGCCTTGAAATCCCTTCTCCTCCCAAACACAGGCGCCGCCCCTGCTCTCTCTCTCTCCCTAGGGTTTCAAACTGATTTGAATGTTCTGTGGTGGCTAGGGTTTCAGAGAGAGAGCTGTCTATTTATAGACCTAGGGTTTTAACCCTAATGGGCTACTGGGCCTTTTTTGAGCATATATAATTAGGCCAGAACTGAGACCTAATGCAAATAATAAAGTGGGCCTATGAATTAATTAATTCCCATGTCCACAACCCAGGACACAATTAATTAATTAATATTAATTCTTTTTCACCACATAATTAATACTAACTTACCCCTTTATTACCACGTTATGAGAACGGGCTACATTTATATGAGAATCCCCATATTTAAGGTTACCGGACATTCATTAATTAATGGGAGTTTCTGACAAGCTCAATCTACAATTAATTAATATCTTATTTTCCTGCAGTACCACTCAAACCTTATCACTCGTGCCTGAACTTAATCAGCCTGCAGGACTTTGGTACGATGAACATTATTGAGCTCCTCAGGGAATGTCCCCATCCTATTACTCGGATATGGTTACCTAACTCTAGTCTCAGGCTATACTACACGAACTACTGCTACCCAAGATGCAAATATATGAGCACGTTACTTAGGCTCTCCACCATGGCAAATCAAAGCAACAGTCAACCCGTGCATACCCCTGAACCTTCGTTAGGGTTTGGACTCAATCAAGAAAGAGATCTTGTATTCGCTGATGTCAGATAGACAAATACATCTCAATGTGGTCCAATCAATACACCACTCTCGCGTAACAACATATCAACTAAGCAAGACAGATTACTTCTTTCGATTATGCTGTAGCCATCCGGACAGACGTATCCTCAACATTGTCTCGGCTGTGATAATATTTATGTCTCACTATGTCAAGTGATCATACTGTCTTCTGCGATCTACAACACGCCGTATGATCGTCCTTATCGGTGAGACAGGAGGATACCATTGTTACGTGCATGTAAGTTTGTTTAACAGATAGGAGAAAAGTCAATCGTATACTCATTGTAATAAATGCTTTCTGTATACAAAAACCCAAAAGTTAAGCACCCTGGTCGTATGAGATTTGGGAGTGCTTTAATCTCATGCTTTATCTCCCAATTGCTGCCGATGAATATTGAAGAAACCTTGCAGTCACCAGATTAAATTAATGCGATGCAAGAGGAATTGAGAGAATTCACCTGCAATAATGTTTGGTACCTGATGGACAGACAGATATGATCCTCGCCGGAAGGTTTAGATCACAGCCCAGGGACTCAATTGAAAGTACGACACACATGAAATGACTTGAAACTGATACGATAGGAAAATCAACCACCTTTGGATTCAAAAACCTTCAAGTACAGTAGTCCAAAATAAATCTCCTACGACCCAAGAAGTGAGTTGATCCAACAATGATGGATATAAACAAAGACACTCTTAGGTATGGATAATTGTTAGGTATGGATGTAGAAATCCCTCCTTTAAATTGATGTTTGGATGTGTCAAAACTATATACCAAAGTCTAACCTTAGAGTTATTACCTCATTTAATCCTTGTATAGGATGATCGAGTTGTAATAGTCTAGGAGAAGAAAACTGTCAAAAACTGTTCCACAGTTTTTGACGTGGAAGCCGTCCAGACGAGAAAACTGTCAAGGATAATGGACAAAAACTGTGCAGAGTAACGGATGCGTAAAACTATGCAGACGATTTTTCAACTGTCAAGGATCGTATAGCAAAGAAAACTGTGGACACATTGTTCATAAAGAAACTGTCGAGAGGCGCTCACAGTTTCAGGCCAGGACAGTTTCACATCAAAGAAACACGAGAAAAGCAAGATGCCAATCAGTCATAAAAGAACATTAAAGAGTCAATAATAAGAGATGAAGATACACTCAGTTATGACTGGAGTACAACATTGTTCGGCGTCTGACACAACATACAAACTGCCCCTGCAGAAAGCATGACAGTGATTCAGAAAAGGCAGAGGAGCAGGTCTACTTTACAGAGAAGGATGGACACTGATTGGACATCCTTCGAAATGTCTCTACCGACTATTTTCAAATCTCCAACTATAAATAATAGGAGGATCAGAGACAAACACATCCGATCTAGCACTTAAAAATTTTGTCGTCACTCTGCCAAATTTAAAGCTCAAAGCATTAAAAACTCTTGAGCAAGAAGTCATAAACTTCGTGGTTCATTTATTAACACGAGGCATTATTACTTAAGAAATCTTCAGAGATTCACCATGTGGCCTTGTGTACACGAGGATTAAGTCTTTCGACTTAATCTACTTTCTTGGTGTTCTTACTTTTCAAGTAAGAACACAACAGTCTGACTCTCTAAGGAGAAGAAGGTTCTCAAGGGAAACTGCCAACCAGCGTACATTCTGGGAAGAACTCAACCATCCACCCACCGGAGAAGGAGAAGGGAGGTTTGTCCTCAATCCATTTCTGACGACTGCCAGTTCTGAGGAGACTTCAAGGTGCTACCTGGCTTCGAGGAACTGAAGGAGTGAAGAACAACAGCCTGGGCGAGTGATCCATTCTGTTGTGGACGGTGGTCTCTACAGCATTTGGCTATAGATCGTGAGGATTGTATCTTCATTACTTAGTGAATTTTCGGATTAATTTCCGAAGAGTGGACGTAGGACTTAAGGCTCCGAACCACTATAAATATCCTGCATCACTTACAGTTTTATTTACTTTACGCACCATACAGTTTTCAATTGTATTTTGAAACCTTCAACACTTGTCTGAAAGTGTTGAAGTGTATAATTGTTGACTGCATATACCTATAAATTGGTTACTAAAACTGCTGGCTAACACAAACTGCCGTTTTAATACTGTTTAAAAACTGAGTAGTAAGTTCAAGCTGAACTGCCTGCGCTTAAGAGTAAAAATAACTATTTTTATTCTTCTGCTGCACACTATACGTACTCTGATCTGGGACCAACACACACCACAAACGGATGCAAAAGTCTCACTGAATGTTTTATTAAAACTGAAAACTGAATTAATTGTTCCATAACAAGGCTTATATATAGGCAACTTAAATCTTAATCTAATAAGAGAATTAAAAATTCAAATTTAACGCTAAAAATTCAAAAATAACGAGTAAATAAGGCCTAACATATTGGCCTAAAACAACTGACTAAAATTAAACTAAGTCCAATCACTACCCATAATTAAATTAATAATTTTTGGGCCTTCGTTTAATTCTATAAGTAGCATCGATTTCTTGGATATAATTGCAGCCCAAATATCTATAATCAACTTATTCAATCCAGCTCTCAATGTCATTGCTCGAGCTCTAGACATCAGTCCACTCAGAATGTAGACTGGATCGTCTCTCACAGCTGCTACTTGGGTTTCATCATTCCCCTCCTCTTCAAAAGGATTTTTCCTCAAGTCCAAGCTGTGTCCTACATCAAAAGGACTCAAATCAGCAACATTAAACTTGGCACCAACGTCATACTCACCTGGTAAGTCTAATTTGTATGCATTACCATCACTACAAGGTAACAATTTGGATCTTCGCTGCAAAGAAAACCTCTCCTTTCGCATATGTATCCATACCCAATCTCGAGGCTCAAACAACACCGTCTTGCGCCCTTTATTTGCTTGCTTGACATACTGCTCAGTACGGAGCTCTATATTTTGCCTTACCTTCTCATGAATCTGCTTTAGAACATCAGCTCTTTTCTGCCCATCAAGGTTATTAAACACTTGCACAGGTAATGGAGATAAATCCAAAGGAGTCAAAGGATTAAAACCATACACAATCTCAAAAGGTGAAAACCGTGTAGTAGAATGAATTGAACGATTATAAGAAAACTCAACATGAGGGAAACATTCTTCCTAAGACCTAATATTCTTCTTAAGCACAACTCTCAACAATGTAGAAAAAGTTCTATTCACTACCTCAGTTTCACCATCAATTTGTGGATGACAAGTAGTAGAAAACAACAGTTTAGTTCCTAACTTACACCACAAAGTCTTCCAAAAGTAGCTCAAGAACTTTGAATCAATATAAGAAACAATGATCCTAGGAATACCATGCAATCTCACAACTTTACTAAAGAACAAATCAACAACATGGGATGCATCATCAGATTTATGAGAAGGGGTGAAATGAGCCATCTTAGAAAACCGCACCACCACAAAAATAGAATCATTACCACACCCAATACGTGGCAGACATAACACAAAATATATAGAAATATCAACCCTAGGGATAGGCAATGGGGTATACAATCCATGAGAACTAGTTCTAGACTTAGCCTATTTGCAAGTAATGCATCTACCACATATCCTCTTTACATCACGTTTTATACGAGGCCAAAGAAATACTCATGCAACACAACCAAAGTCTTAGCAATACCAAAATGACCCATCAAACCACCACCATGCCAACAACAATACCAGTAACAATTCATGTAGAGAACACCTAGGAATGCACAACTTATTTATCCTAAACAAGAACCTATCATGCTTAAAGTATTCACCACTAGCATATGTCTCACATGCAGCATATACATCACCAAAATCATCATCCAAAGCATACAGATACTTAATGCACTCAAATCCAAGCAACTTAGCATCGAAAGTAGAGATTAAGGCATACCTCCTAGACAATACATCAGCCACCACGTTTTCTTTACCTTGCTTATACTTGATGACATAAGGAAAAGTCTCCACAAACTCCATCCACCATGCATGTCTCTAATTCAGCTTGTGCTGCCCCTTCAAATGCTTCAGCGACTCATGATCGGTGTGAATAATGAACTCCTTAGCCCACAAGTAATGCTGCCACATTTTTAAGGATCTCACCAAAGCGTACAACTCCTTATCGTAGGTAGGACAATTCAATGTCGCACCATTCAGCTTCTCACTAAAGTATGGCACGGATCTCTTATCCTGCATCAACGCAACACCAATACCAACTCCAGAAGCATCACATTCAATCTCAAAGTTAGGAAGAGATAATACAGGTGCATGTGTCAACTCATAGTTCAACAACTCAAAAGTTTTCTCTTGTTCTTCTCCCCATCTGAACTCTACATTCTTTTTAATCACTTCAGTCAACAGGGATGCTATGCTACTGAAATGTGGCACAAACCGTCTATAAAAGCTGGCAAATCCATGAAAACTCTAAACATCGCCAATGCTCTTAGGTTGTGGCCACTCTTTGATAGCTTTTATTTTCTCTTCATCAACTTGCACTCGATCTGTGCTAACAACAAACCCAAGAAACACAAGCTTATCTTTGAAAAAGATGCATTGCTTAAGGTTAGCAAATAATTGCTCTCTGTGAAGCACATAAAAAACTGATCTCAAATGCTCAATATGATCATCATGAGTCCTACTATAAAATTGAAATATCAGCAAAATAAACCACTACAAATATGCCATTAAAAGCTCTCAAAACATGATTCATAAGACGCATAAATGTGCTAGGAGCATTAGTTTAACCAAAAGGCATGACTAACCACTCATACAAACCAAGTTTAGTTTTAAAAGCAGTTTTCCACTCAACTCCTTAATCGTAATATGATGATATCCACTTCTCAAATCTATCTTAGAAAAGAAAAAGAACGATGCAACTCATCTGACATATCATCAAAACAAGGGATAGGATGGCGATACTTAGCCGTAATATTGTTGATAGCATGGCAATCGCAACACATCCTCATGGTTGAATCCTTCTTGCGTACAAGCAAAACTGGAACTGCATAAGGACTCAAACTCTCCTTCACGTGCCCCTTGGCCAACAAGTCCTCGATCTGCCTCAACAATTCCTTTGTCTCCTTCGGACTGGTTCTATTGGCTAGTCTAATCCGAATGGTTGCTTCAAGCACAAAATCAATCTGGTGCTCAATCCTTCGAATGGGTGGTAGTCTGGTTGGGGTATCATCTGGAAAGACATCCTCAAAATCCTACAAAAGAGAGGAAATAGAAGGGGGTAGAGAATGGGAATGTTAGTTAAAACTAGATTCTCCTTGTAGATCAGCAACATCAATGTTTTCTCCTCTTGAACCGCCCACTTCAGATCCCCAACCCTAGCTAGAAAAAACTATTGCACCACCTCTTTCTCCTTATTAACTCGTGGCTACACCTCTGCACCCGACTCCTTCTGAAACTGGACTTGATCCTCATAAACTTGTATAGGGATCAGAGGAACAAGTGAGATCTTTTCTCCTTGAACTCGAAGGAATACTTGTTCGCGAAGCCATCATGCTTCACAACCTATCAAACTGCCACAGATGCCCCAAAAGTATGTGACTCGCCTGCAGAGGAATCACATCACACAACACTTCATCCTCATAATTCCCTATGCAAAGTGACATCTTGACTTGCTTCACTACTTTGATGACGCCACTATCATGTTGGGATTGTATACTAAAAGCATTTATGATTAAGTGTGTTGGTTTGATACACTAATCTTCCTAAATGTGTTGCATCAACATAGTCGCTATCTGGTATAACAAACATATGATATGAACTATAAAATCATATTATCTCGCCTATAGGGATGATCGTATGGTGTCTAGGAGATCACAAAAGATCATATGAATCGTTTGACCTAGAGAGGTATAAGCAGTATCACGATTGAGACAGTCCCTGGATAGGCTATCAGTTCAGGCTACGACACATCAGTTCATAAGTGAGTGTTGGTCCCGGTTTTTCAGAGTATAAAACGTTTGCAGCGGAAATAATAAAAGAGTAAACGTTTTCTTGCACTTGCTGGTTAACCAACTGACTGGGACCTGTCAGCTGGGATTCAAAACTTAAAAATTTAGGCCTTGTTTACACAGTTATCAGTTTTCAGAGTATACATCAGCACTTGGGTGCTGGGTTTAAAATAAGAATGTAATGCGGAAAACTGATAAAGACAAAGGATTTATAGTGGTTCGATCAACTGATCTACGTCCACTCTCCAGTCGTAGCACTGGAAATTCACTAAGAGTAATCAGGTACAAGAGTCCTACGATCTATCTCTAGCTGGTGAATGCCTCGTCCACCAGTTCACTAGATCAACCGCTCCCGGCCTTGTTTCCTTCTTCAACTCTGATCAGCTAGTGGAGTGCGAGCACGTCACTTCAACCTCCACAGCTTCACTGGGTGTTTAGTTCTCCCAAGAACGTATCTTCTCAATACGGCAAACTGCCCGTGATAACTCAAGTGCTGGCTGGCACAAGAGATGCTGTGAACTTCCTCGGAAGAGAAAGAACACCAAAGAGATCAGTAACTTACAAGCTGGAAGCTTGAAGTCTCGTGTTTGATAAATCAACACACGGATAGCCTTTAGAAAGGCCTCAAAAGTGTTTTGCTTGCTTGCAATAAAGTTTCAGACTTTCGGTAGTTGAGCGAGGGAGAAGGGTATTGAATGTCAGGAAGCAAGCGTCTTAAATGTTGATGGTTCCGACCTATTTATAGACGCGGGATCCCATTCAAATCTCCTAGCCGTTTGGACACATCCGGAAAAGGTCTCTGTCCTCGCATGTCCTTCTGACGGCGGCAGGTATGTTTTTCCGGAAAGTGCCATACTTTTGTCCGCTTTATCTGACATTGATCTCTTTATGTCAGAACGGCACTATTCGTCAGTACGAGGAATCGAGACTGGTGTCTTGTAACTGATGGACTTTAAGGTATCCTCCTTAAAGTCATACTCTGTCAGTTAATTCCTCGACGAATCTTCTTTTTGTCTCTAAGACTCTGGGAGAGAGAATCTGGAATTCTGCTGGTAACATCCGACTGGTAGATCATTCTGGTGATCTTGTGCTGGCAGTCTCTGCTGGTGACTTGCGCTGGCACAATCTAAGTCTACCAATATGTCTGATGTTAACTCTTGGAATCTCCCATGACTGGTGGCTTCACCGCTGGTGAATAGTGTCAGTGAGAACACGTATTCTGCTGGTAGGATTTGTCAGCCGCCTGCTGGTGAAATCCTTCCCAACTGGTGAACAGTAACCAGTCATTAGCTCTTCTCATGCTGGTGAACAGTGTCAGCACGAGTCTTTGTCAGCCGCCACCTGATGAAACTTTTCCCAACTGGTGAACAGTAACCAGTGGTAAGCATTTCTCATGCTGGTGAACAGTGTCAGCATGAGTCTTGATCAGCTGCGACTTACAGCTCAAAAAGTCCTAAACAGGACTTTACATTTGAGAACTAGAGCTATCTAGAGACAACTGACGCTGGTAGGACTTAGGATTTGATCCACCAAAACTAAGATCTATACAAGTAGCTACTGAGGGAGGGAAACTTAGACAAATTTCCCAACAGTGAGCTTATCCTAGCTACTTGATGTGTCGGTACATCTTTATGTATTGATGGGATCAACCAGTAAGATGCGTCATTCTAATTGGCAAATGAATTAGCTAGATATCTAGATACTTGTTATGATCTTAAACCTAATGGAAGGTAAAGGGGCATGCACAAGTTGACCACACTTTGACTTGATATGGTGGTAAGTCTTACATGTACTCTTATACCTGCATCTTGGGTGTGGCGGTTTGTGTGTGGCCTGCTTAGGCTGGACATGTAGGTAATCATATCCGTTTTAGGATGGAGACATTCCCTGAGGAGCTCACAAGATTTATTATGGTAAACCCTGCAGGTTAAATTATTTAATTCAGGCATAAGTGGAAAGAAGTGAGTGGTACTACTCAGGAAATAAGAGATTAATTAATTGTGGTTGATTTTCATAAGCCAAATTAATTAATGAATGTCCGGAACCTTAAATACGTGGATTATTCAAGTTTAATGCAACCCGTTCCAAATAACATGGTAATAAAGGGGTGAGTTAGCATTGATTTCCTTGGTGAAATCAAATTAATGTTTTATTAACTAATTATATTTTGGGCTGGACATGAAATTAATTAATAAAGAGGGCCCACTTTATTATTTACATTTGATCCCTGGTCTGGCCCACAAACTGCTCAGAGCCCATTAGTATGTTTCCAAACCACAATACTATATAAGCCCCTTATCTCTATTAGATCAATACATATAACTGTAGAATTCATTATTCAACACAGAATAATCAAGGGAAAGAGAGAAAGGGCAGCAACTAGGTCATAAGGAGAGGCTAATTGACTTCTCCGATTTTGATCCAACTTGGTAGCAAATTCTCACCAGATATCCAAGGAGCAAGGGAACAGATTAGAAGATCAGATCTGTTGGAACATGATAGCGTTGATCAAGATCCCCACATTCGAAATCCATTGTCGTTGATCCAGATCTAGAGATCAGAAGCTGGAGATCAGGTATTCCGTAAATTCATCCTCTGCAATTAAATTTTAGGAGCATCCATAGGGTTCGCCTGATTTATTCAATCTATTTATTTTTTGATACCCTAAGAACGATCCAAATGGCTGAAATAATAAACACAATTCACGTTGTCTGTTGTAGACTCAGTTCCTACTTATCATTCAACCACTGTAGCTTGTATGGTCGAGGATGCTTCATCATTGGTAACACTAATTTCATCACAATGGACTGGCTCGCCACATTGGTACAACTTCCTCCATTTATAATCATTTTGCAGACCATATCGTTGATATGAAAACGATTATGGAATATATTCTCCCTCTACTCTACATCTTCTGCTGCAGATTGGGCATTCAAAGCTCTTCTCATCACAAAATTCAGCTCTGCAAGCACCTCAATTTCTTCTACATCATCTTCGGGATCATCCAGATTAGGCATCTCCAGATTAGTCTCCTCGTCAGTCACGACTTCTCCATCATCTCGAATCACCATCACTTTCCGGTTTAGACAATCATTAGCAATATTCCCAAGACCTTGACACTTATAGAACTTACAATCTATATTCCGAGTATCAGCAACTACAAATTTACCTAGAACTACAAAATCATACCTGGGCTTCACAAACGACTTGTTCTTCCCCGAGGCTCCTCCTCCTCATTCTTCCATGGGGCTCGTTTTGATGTTGAACCACTTCCAGTACGGTATTCTCTCCATCATGTAGGGTTCTGCCTCGTATTAATGTTGTTGCCCCTCCTTTTGAGCTATCCCTCTATCTTGATTGCCATGTGGACCATATAATCCAACTTAACATAATGTTGCATCTCAACAGTATTCAGAGTTTCCCAATTCAGGCCAGCCAAAAACCTAGCCATCATCGCCTCTCTATCCTCCACTACATTGGCTCGAATTATAGCCACTTTCATCTCCTTATAGTACTCATCCACACCCCAACTACCCTGTCTCAAACTCTACACTTATTGTATAGCTCTCGGTAATAAAGATTCGGCACAAACCGCCTCCTCATGACAGCCTTCATCTCATCCCACGTCTCAATAGGCCTCTCCCTATTCCTCCTCCTACAACTCATCAACTGATCCCCCCATACGAGAGCATAATCATAAAATTCAACAACCACAAATTTAACATTTTTCAGCTTGGAGTAATTTTGGCACTCGAACATCAACTCCACCTTTCTTTCCCACTCCCGGTACAATTCGGGGTCATTCTTGCCCTAAAAGAAAAGAATTTTCATCTGCAGGAATGTCCATTCCCTCTGTTACCTCCCAACGACCCGATTTGATTACCCTTAGACATACCTATAGAAAAAGGTTAGATAAAAGAACAAATGAAGGACCTCACCACCTCATGTACACTCATGTATCACTCAGTTATGTGAAATCACTCACGCTCGTGTATCACTCTCAGTATATATGGTTTTTCAATCCCTCTAATAATCTCACACTCTCTTGCCTTTTACCACTATTTTCACCTCTCAGAATGACTAAAACACTCCCAAAAAATTCCACAGACTTCAAATTGACAAACCAACTGAACGGGAAGACTCCAGATGACTTAAGGAAGGTAAATGACCAAAAATGACTGAATTTTTTTTCGAAAAAACTTTCAGAGGGCAATAACTGATTGAAGACGATGGAATTAAGCCACAATCCGCCTTATATCATAGCAAAAAATTGTCTCTTGTAGAGCTCACCGAGATGTTTCCAAAAAGTACAATTAAGCCAAAAACGGATACCGTATGCCAAAGTTATGGAAAAATGGTGTTTAATTAGAAACAGGCAAAAAGACACTAGTAGAAATCAAGAAAATATAGAATTTTGATTTATTTTTAATCCCTTCTTTTTTCTCTCTCAAACTCTCTTTTTTTTTCTTTTTTTTTTTGTTTCAACATTTTTTTTTCTTTTTTGACTCTTTTTTTTATATGATAATTACCAAATTGTTTGGTAATTCAAGAAGGAAAATAATATAGCTAAAGAAATAAATAAAGTACCAATTTTACTTGGCAATCAAAAAGGAAGATATGGATAAGGAAAACAAAAAATAAGGAAATATTTAAATCTGATATGGTATGGATGATAATTCAAATCTTGACTCACAAGAACTCAACAAATCAAAACCCTAAATGAAAAGAATCGATTTTCAACCCCTAAAAAGACAGGAAGACACAACCTCGACTCAATGACACGAAGATATACGAATCAAACTGTGGGAAATTAAGATATGCACGAAACAAAAACAAGACTCGATTTTCTTGACACGAAAAAACATGAACGAAATTGAAAAACAAGGAAGAGGAAGGACAAAACTTAGCTCTGATACCAAAATGATATGATTCTCGCCAGAAGGTTTAGATCACAACCCTGGAACTCGATGGAAAGTACGACACACACGGAAATGACTTGAAATTGATACGATAGGAAAATCCAACACCTTTGGATTCGAAAATCTTCAAGTACCGTAGTCCAGAATAAATCTCCTACGACCCAAGAAGCGAGTTGATCCAACAGCGATGGATATAAAAAAACATACCACAAACGGATGTGAAAGTCCGATTGATAAGTCAAGTAGAATTCTATGGTTGAACTCTAGAATTTTGAGCTTTCAGAAATAAGGAGAAAATCTCATTGAATTTTTATTAAAACTGAAAACTAAATATATTTTTCAATAACGAGGCCTATATATAGGCAACTAAAATCCTAATCTAATAAGAGAATTAAAAATTCGAATTTAAGGCTAAAAACTTGAAAATAAAAGTAAATAAGGCCTAACATATTGGCCCAAAACAACTGACTAAAATTAAACTTAGCTTAATCACTACACATAAGTAAATTAATAATTTTTGGGTCTTCATTTAATTCTTCAAGCAGCATCGATTTCTTGGAAATACTTGCAACCCAAATGTCATTAATCAACATATTCAATCAAACTCTCAATATCCTTGCTCGAGCTCTAGTCATCGTCCCACTCGGAAAGTAGACTAGACCGTCTCTCATAGCTGCTCGGCTCCATCATAGACCAACACACCAGTCGATGATAAGTACCAAATGGGTCTTAAAGAACAAGCGGGATGAAGTTGACTACATCGTAAGAACCAAAGCTCGACTTGTTGCCAAATGATACAAAAAATGTGAAGAAATTGATTTTGGTGAAACCTTCACACCAGTTTCCAGATTGGAGGCAATTAGGCTATTTCTAGCTTACGCGGCGTATCACAACTTTACGGTCTTCCAGATTGACATGAAGAGTGCCTTAATGAATGACAAGCTAAAGGAAGAAGTCTATGCTAAATAAACTCCAGGCTTTTAGGAAGGTAACTAAGTCTACAAGCTACGTAAGGCTCTCTACTGATGAATGGCTTCAGGAAGGGGAATATAGACAAGACTTTCTTCCCTATTAAGGAAGCAAAAGAAATTTCTCTAGTTTAGACCTACGTAAATGACATCATCTTCAGATTGAAGAATCTTGATCTTTGTGAGAAGTTTGCCCAGCTGATGCAATGCCACTTTCAGATGAGCAAGATGTCTTACTTCTTGGGACTTCAAGTTCAACAAACCTCTGAAGGTATATTTATCAGCAAGAAGAAGTATACAAATGATGTTATCAACAAATTCTATCCAGAGAAGACAAAATTGTTGAGGATTCTGATGAGCCCCACAACACAGCTAACCTAGATGAAGAGGGGGAACCAGTGAATCCAACCAGCTAAAGAGGCATCATGGGATCCTTGCTTTGTTTGACAGCTAGTAGGCCCGACATTTCTTATGCTGTCGGAGTATGCGCCAGATTTCAAGCCAATCCAAAGAAATCGCACATGGAGGTTGCCAAAAGAATTGTGAGATGCCTCAAGTGTACCTATTCCTTAGGAGTTTGGTATCTCAAATTTCATGAGCAAAATCTCAAAGGATACTCAGATTCGGACTTTGGAGGATGCATAATCAACCAGAAAAGCACGAGTGGCACATGCCAATTTTTGGGCCACAAGCACGTTATTTGGTTAAGCAAGAAGGAACACTCTGTTGCCACCAACACCACAGAGGCTGAATAGTGGCTGCAAGTAGTTGTTGTGCTCTGATTTTGTGGATCAAGCAGCATCAATTATGATGTGAGCACCAAATGTGTTCCCATTTATTGCGATAACAATAGTGTGATGTGCATCATGAAGAACATCATTCATCATTCCGAACAAAACATGTTGATATCCAACATTATTTCATTCGGGACCACGTGGAGAAGAAGGATAATTCGGTCGAGTACATTTGGACACATGACCAACTTGCAGATATCTTAACCAAGTCTTTCCCAAAAGCAAGATTTAAGGAACTCTACATCAAACTTGGCATGTTGGATTTTAATGAAACTCAGAGAGAAGAAGATTAAGTTCAAGCTGTCAATCTCAAATTTCTCCTTGAATGGAAGTGGAATACATTTGAGTCCAAGCTCTCAAATTTGGATTTTGGATTTGTAGTGGTAGCGGAATAACACTGGGTCTCAGCTCTAAGTGTTCGTCGTGGGTGATTTTGAGCTGGTGAAAATTGGTGTAACCAGCTGACGAATTTATTATATTATTTTACTAGGGGACAAACTGATAAAATACTCAACCAGCAAAGTACCTCCGAGCTGGTGATTAACCAGGGATCAAACTGGTAAATTCCTCAACCAGAACCGTGTTAATTGTCAACTAATAGCTCAAAAATCAAGGGTGGGAGTTTCGAACATCCTCAAATTTACACCACATTTATTGTGATGCAGCCTAAAGGAGGAATAGGATCATGCCATGACTTTGCACATATTATGAAGGTCTGAAGAGTAACAGATGCCGAAGATTCTAGATCTACCATTTTGAATCTCTATGTAATCCCAATCGTGAGTTATTGGACAAGAATTTTCAAGATAAGGTGCCCTTATTCCTTGTTGATTGAATCACCTTACACCTTGAAAGTTCTTCAAGGCATTCGTTTATTTGAATGTCTGTATTTCTCCATTATGCTTCAACCTTTGTACCTTTAGCGATTCCATACTCTGAGCATGAGGAGAAGTGTCCGAAGGAGATCAACAAGTGTCTCACCATCTACATGCTAGAAGACAGTAAAGACAGTCCATAAGATAAGACACCAATCATCTTCAAAGACAGAACAAACAAGAAATTGTTTTTCATTACCCGACTTGGCAGAAGGGAAGTTCAAAGTCAGCACGACAAGCTTACCTAGTTTTTGTTTCTTGGTTGGTCGACATGATCAAAAGAGGAGGGCGTATCGTTCATTCTCTTAAATATTAGTAATGCACAGACCCCTCTATTTGCCTCCCAGGTAGCCCTTCCAATTACCTCTTCCACCTCATTTTTTACTCAGGAAATGAGGACAGAGGAAGGAGATTCTAAGGAAGTGCTGAAGGAAAATAACGGAGGAGGAGAAGAGTGGATGCTGAGAAGACGGAGCAGAGAAGATGGAGGTAGAAAGCCTGCAGATCTGCAAGAGTTTTAGTTGTTAACTTATCTTCTTTTTCTTTTGTCAGTTTTTTATTTCCATTGTACTTGTAATATTTTATCAATTAATGGAAAACTGGCTTAAAATTTGAAGATAATAGCTCTTTGTCTCATGTTCTTCTTATCCTTTTGCTAAATTTACATGTTTGTATCATCAACAAGTTTTTATTACCCTTATGATTTAATTATGAAATATCTCTCCCAGTCAGGAGGAAGATCCTTATGGCAGGCTGTGCAAAAAATTTATTTTTTAAGTATAACTTATAGTTCTTGTTGGTCCCAGATCAGAGTACGAATTAATATAGAACGGAAGTATAAGAACAATCATTTGCACTCTTAAAGCGGGCAGTTCAATTTGAAACTGGAGACTCAGTTCTAATGACCAATTCAAAATGACAGTTTGTGTTAGCCAACAGTTTTAGGTACCCAGTTTACAATTATATCAAGTCAACAGTTATACGCTTCACACTTTTAAAGAAGTGTTGAAGGTTTCAAAACACAATTGAAAATTGTATGGTGCGAGAATTAAATAAAGCTGTAAATGAGACAGGATATTTAAAGTGGTTCGGAGCCTTAAGTCCTACGTCCACTCTTCGGAATTTAATCCATTAATTCACTAAGTAATGGAAATACAATCCTTACGATCTATAGCCAAATGCTGTGAAAACCACCATCCACAGCAGAATGGATCACTCGCCCAGGTAGTTGATCTTCACGCATTCTTTAGTTCCTCGAAGCCAGGTGGCACCTTGAAGTCTTCTCAGAACTGGCAGTCGTTGGAAATGGATTAAGGACAAACCTCCCTTCTCCTTCTCCGGTGGTTTGATGGTTGAGTTCTACCCAGGACGTTCGGTGGTTGGCAAAAGCCCGTAAGAACCTTCTTCTCCTTAGAAATCAGGTTGTGTTCATACTTGAAAAGTAAGAACACCAAGAAAGTAGACTAAGTCGAAAGACTTAATCCTTGTGTACACAAAGGTCACACGGTGAATATGTGAAGATTCCTTAAGCAATAATTCCTCGTCTTCAATTAATGAACCACGGAGTTAATGCCTTCACGCTAGAGAGATTTTAAAGCTTTGAGCTTTGAATTCAGCAGAGTAACAATAAGGTTTTTAGCGTTGTGTTATATTTTTTTTTGTCTCTCTGGTCCCTCTGCTATTTATACAAGGAGATTTGAAAATAGCCAATAGAGACAACTCGAAGGATGTCCAATCAATGTCCATCCTTCTCTGTAAAGTAGACCTGCTCCTCTACCTTTTCTGAATCACTGTCATGCTTTTGTAGGGTCGGTTTGTACATGTTGTGTCAGACTCGAACAACGTTGCACTTCAGTAATTACTGAGTGTATCTTCATTCCTTATCATTGACTTTTTGATGCTCTTTTATGACTTTTCTGCATCTTGCTTTTCACGTGTTTCTTTGACGTGAAACTGGTCTGGTCTAAAACTGCGAGTGCCTCTCGACAGTTTCTTTATGAAAACTGTGTCCACAGTTTTCTTTGCTATACAATCCTTGACAGTTTAAAAACTATATGTACAGTTTTTCTCTTCCATTACTCTGCCCAATTTTCTCGTCTGGACGGCTTCCACTTCAAAAACTGTTCCACAGTTTTTGATAGTTTTCTTCTCCTAGACTATTACAACTCGATCATCCTATACAAGGATTACATGAGGTAATAACTCTAAGGCCTAAACTTAGGTACACAGTTTTGACACATCAAAACATCAAATTAAAGGTGGGATTACTACATCAATCCCTAACAATTTCCCCCTTTTTGATGTTGTCAATGTTGGGATTGTATACTAAAAGCATTTATGATTAAGTGTGTTCGTTTGATACACTAGTCTTCATAAATGTATTACATCTACCTAGTCGCTATCTGATATAACAAACATATGATACGAACTATAATATCCTATTATCTCGCCTATAGGGATGATCATATGGTGTGTTGGAGATCACAGAGGATCATATGAATTGTTTGACCTAGTGAGATATAAACAGTACCACGGCTGAGACAGTCCCAGGATAGGCTGTCGGTTTTGGCTGCGACACATCATTTTATAAGTGAGCTTATCCTAGCTACTTGATGTGTTGGTACATCTTTATGTATTGATGGGACCAACAGTGAGATGTGCCATTCTAATTGACATATGAATGAGTAAGATCTCTAGATACTTGTTATGATCTTAAACCTAATGGAAGGCTAAGGGGCATACATAAGTTGACCACACTTTGACTTGCTAGGGTGGCGAGTCTTTCATGTGTGTGTGGCTTACTTAGGCCGGACATGTAGGTAATCATCCGCTTTAGGACGGGGACATTACCTGAGGACATGGAATTAATTAATAAAGAGGGCCCACTTTATTATTTGCATTTGGTCCCTGGTCTGGCCCACAATCAGCTCAGAGCCCATTGGAGTTAAGGTTTTGTAAACCCTAGCACTATATAAGCCTCCTCTCTATCAGATCTACATGACACAATACACACAACTTTGTGAGAAGAGAGAGAGGGGCGACGGCTGTTTCATTGGAAGGAATTGATCGATTCCTCCGGATCTGTGATTCAACTCGGTAGCATATCCTCACCAGATTTCCGAGGAGCAATGGAACAGATCAGAAGATCAGATCTGTTGGAACACAACAGATTGGATCGATCCCACATCCAGATCTACTTCTTCATTGTCTCCGTCATCGATCTAGATCTGTAGATCAGTCACTGGAGTTCATGTATTCTGTATATCCATCCCTTTGCAATTAAATATTAGGAGCATGCATAGGGTTTATTCAATCTGATTTGTTTTGATACCATAAGAACGATCCAAACGGCTAAAGAAATAAATGACAACTCATGTTGTCTATTGTAGACTCAAATCCTAAAGTCAAAACCTTACCTTCTAAATCGAAAAGAAGCTACAGTTGCTCTGAGTTTATAAGGTTTGAAAGTCCAACACTACTCAGAACTGTGCTTCTTCTAACTCGACATACTCTAATCGATCTTCTCTCTGAATGTGAGAGATATTTCTCGATTAATATTAATCAGATTAGAGCAATAAAAGAATGCTGATCACACTGGAATATGTGAATTCAGCTAAGTATCAAGGTAAGAGACAATGAGCAGTTGTCTTCAAACCAACAGTTTTAGACCTTTCATTATATGTGTTCGTTACAAGTACATCAAAAGTTCAAAACTGCGGTAAAAAAAAGATACAAAACCATTCAAAGGTTACTCAGCTACGCCTAAGATTTGTCCTTATCCTTTTCCTTGTCTTGGTTTGAAGAGTTTGCATCTTTTGTCTTTGAAGTAGCAGCAGAGGTCAAGGGTCCAGCTAGCATGGCAAAGCTCTTGACCATGTCCATCATTAGTTTTATTTCTTGTTCTCTGGCTTGCTGCATGCACTCTAACTGCAATCTTATCTGTTCATCTCGCCTCTCCATCAACTGCAACTGTAGTTTCACTTGTTCATCTCTCCTTTATTCCCCCTTTTTGACAAAATCAAAAATTGAGACCACGGACGACTAAATTTGCTGGTTCATTTCCTGTCTCATAGTATCAAGGGTTAGATGAGGTACTACCACAGAGATGGGATTGGGAGACATTGTTCCTTCAGAAGCAACGATTGCTCATGAGTCTCCACCAGTTTGGCTTTGAGATGTAGCAGTATACAGCTCCAGTTGTTGATGAGCAATACTAGCTGCTTCATGTTCCTCTTTCTGCTTGGCTACTGCTGCTTCTGCATCTTTTCTTGCGTTCTCGGCAACGGCCTCTTCTTCTCTTCTTTTTACCTCAGCAGCTGTTGCTTCTTCCTCTTTCCTTCTTAGTTCAGCTGATGCTTCTTCTTCTATCCTTTTTTTCTCAACAACAGCTTCTTCTTCTTGCTTCTTTATTTCTAGAGTAGTTTTTTCTTATTCTTTTTGTTTCAGCTCAGCTGTTTTTATTCTCCTTCACTCAGCTTCCTGATCCAATTTCTGCCTCCTCTTCTCGTTCTCGTAGAGCTTTCTTCACAGAATATGTTTTCACACATTGGTAACGGTGCAGGAACCTGAGTTGCAAAAAGAAATTGGACAATGCTCGCTTGCAGACAAGCTCTAGTGCTCTCTCAGCAGTTGTTGCAATAGTTACTTCGTAAGATAGTTGGACCACCTGAGCTAAGGCTTCTTTATCTTCTTTCCTTAGCCTCTCTTCTTTTTCTTTTCTCAATCTCTCAATCTCCTTCTCTTTTTCTACAAGGTCCAAGAGGTTCTCCTGGAACTCTTCGACTTTTGCATTTAGTCTCATTTGAAGAACCTGCAATTTTAGAAGACCAGCATGATTTTCATCAATCATGCGCAAAATGTATTCCAGAAAAGTTTCTTCACGTTCTGCTGTGGCAGTTACTGGAAGTCGCAGTGTTTCAGCAACAATTTCTTCAAGTGGTTGTATCGTGACACTATCTTAAAGAGGTTTTTCGTTAGTGATAGCTTCTAACATTGGCAGTTCTTTCACAACAGTTTCTTGGACTCGCAGTTCTAGCAATGTTTCTTTGTCCGGCAGTTCCATCACTGTTTCCGTTGTCTCCAAGTTAGGCTAGGATATCTGCATGTCTTTTTCTGGTTGAGTACCGTGAACATGGTTATTTGGGTTGCTGGAGGATTCTGATGGGGTGAATGGTTCTCGAAGAGGAGAATCTTGCCTTCGAGTTTCACTCTCCTCTGAGTTTGTTTGGTTGCGAATATCCCAGATATTTACCTGTTGTTCCTCAACAATCTGCTTGCCCTTTTTGTGCCTGCTCGACTCTTCCCCTGAGATGTTCTCAAGCACCAACTTCCTTTTCTTCTTCTTCTTCTTCTTCTTCTTCTTCTTCTTCGTCTTTGCATGTTCTTCTCGGGTCTTCACCAGAATCCCTTTCTTCTTGCCTAGAACTGATGAAGCAGTTCCCGTGTGTGTCTTCTTTCCTTTTGTGGGTGATGAACTGGACACTTCATCAATGTTTACCACCATGCGATTAACATCATCCCTCTTGGGATTGTCACCACCATCATCATCGTCGTTTTCACCTCCTGTGAAACGGTATACTGGATTTATTTGGGGGATCAAGTCGGATGGCAAAAGATCTTCCCCCTCATCACGAAGACCGATCAGCTTCTCAATGAGATAACTGACTTTCAAGCCAAATCCAACACCCGACTTGAATTTGTTGGTTTCTCTGATGCTTTTGTTCTTTTTGGCATTCTCCAGAAGTCGCCTAAAAATATATTTCGCCCAGTTTCCTCCTAGGCTATCATCCTAAACCATCATCACAGAATATTTTGGCTGGCTCAGTTCAGAGAACGATCCAGCCCCACCGTAGAGCATGTGAAGGGATATCTCACTTAGAATTTTGTGAAAGGGCTTCAGGTCGGAAACATTTGTGGCAGATTTAAAACCTTCCTTGGGATCTGCCTTCTTCCATTCATTCCAGTGCTTCTTCATCGCTGCCTCTTTATCGTCGTCCAAATAACTGGTGATATGGACACCCGTCTTGGGTAGATGAAGAAATTCAGCAACAAGATCAACATTTACAAGAATTGGAACCTTGTTCACCTTTGTTTTGAAGAATCTATCATCCTGGTCGACGATCGCATTTTCATAGAACTCTGCGACGCGATGGGACTTGAAATGGCATGGATGCGCCTCCAAAAATTTTAGCAATTTCTCTTTCCTCAGCTTTGCATAAAGCTCTTTGCCGGAGGTTAGGGAATCAATATCCCTCAAGTTCCCGCTCGGATTTGCTTATTGGTGAGGTCATAGGAATCCACAATATTGTTGGAAAGGCATGTTAATTCGACATGAGGGATGTTTTTGTTGATAGCGCCTCTGTTGGGATTTTCAGATGTGCTGGTACCTTTGCCTGAATGAGTCGTCTTTCTACCCATACTCGACTGGAAACAATGTGGGTGATTGAGGGTTTCAAGTGTCGCGAAATCTTGAATATGAGAGAGATTCGCAGAAATCAAATGAGAAAGATGATAATCAATAGGGTTTAAGAGGGTTTTGATCCATCAAGATTCACGGTTGTGATTATAATTGCTTTATGCGATCAATGGCTCCAGAGAAGGCTGACGTAGGTAGCACCTGTACATATTCTGTCGTGGCGTGCGAGGAGCGCGTGGGTGCAACGATGTGGCTCCTCATAATTCGCCATGACTCTGGTCAGCGGCTTTTAGCCGAGGACTCTTGAAAAATCAGAACTTCGTGCCTTTGATCTGTCGGTTTTCTCTATCCCACGTTCTCATAAAATTTCTTGAGATAGTTCAAAACTGTCCTTATCGAAAAACTGAGCAACTGTGTCACCCTTAGTTGCCAGTTAGAAACTGTCATATCCTTTTATAGTTAAAAATTGAGACTTGATAGTTTCTTCGCGCAGTTTCGTAAGCACTCAGTTTCTGAACTCCGTCCTTAGACTTTAATGCGAAGTCTGGGAAACCGTACGACTTTGGTTTGACCCTTCACTGACTATGGACTCTTAGCCTTCTGACCTATTGGCCACATGTCCATTCCGGATGGCTAGATGCAATTGTTGGGCATTGAATGCTGACTCATTGGCTTCTGACTCTGAACTGTGAAGAGTCATGTCCTGCATTTAAGTGATTTGCTACCTTTTCAATCGATGCACAAAATTGCGAATAAATACCCCTTCTGCGAACATATAGGAATGTACACAATCTATTCTCTTTCAGAAATTCATACGAAATCAAATCTTCCAAAAATATGTCTTCCTCATCTTCTTCTTCTCCTCCTTTGAATATTGCAAGAGAAATGGTGAAGATCTTTGTCCAGAGGAACAAGATTCTGGATGAGAAAAGGATTTATGCGCAGTACTGAGAACTCCATCTGTTCACGAGGAAGTGATGGGAAACCTGAAGGCGAACGATCTTGAGCACTTCGTGACCATAACGCCTAGCACCTTCCATAAGTATTTGCTCAAGGTGGTTACCTAAAATGCCACTGTCTTCGATGAGGAAATCTATTGCAATATCAATAGAGAGGAATTCTTCTGGTCAGCTGATTATTTTGCGGAAGAGTTCGGGCTTCCTCGCAGTGGAACGCCGGTTCTGCAGTATCAAAGCGAAGAGACGGCACTGGAATGGTAAGTTCGGCAGGATTGGAGAGTGTCGGATATTGGCTTCCTTCCCACTGTGTCGAGTGGGTTCCTTAAGCCGCGCTAAAGGGTGTCCTTCGACATTATTAACCAGATGGTGGTTTGCAATTCCCCTGATGAAACTGACTTTACGCCGTTTGTCTGGAAGACAATGATGGCGTTCGAGGACCAAGCTAGGGTGGACTGGGCAGGATTCTTCGACCGCCTGAAGAGCGCCTTTCAGAAGCTGTCTGAATTCACTGTCCCCTACGGCATGCAACTGAGATGGCTTCTTGAGAAGCGGATCCCATACTTCAAAGAAGGTCCATCGAATTTGGTTGGATCCGACTACTACCCCTCCAGATGGATGCCCACTAGCTGACTGCTTCAAAAATAAACCTTTATGAATTTGTGTAACCTCCTTTTTATTTTGCTTGGACGTTGTATCGCCCTCCTTTTCTAATGAATGAAAATAGTTCTCCTTTTTGTCTTCAATATTGAGCAAATTGTTCTACAAATAATGCAACTGACTTAACTAACAAGCCAAATAGTTTTACACTGCTCAGTTTAACAGAATTGCTCCGATCAGTTCTCATTTCTTTCCTTCGAGATTTCATCAAACTCCAAAAGACCTAGTTTGATGCACAACTCTTAGACACGAGCCTCAGGTAGCGGTTTAGTAAAAATATCCGCTAACTGGTCCTCCCTCCGCATATATTCCAATGAGATATCCTCTTTCTCAACATGATCTTGAATGAAATGATGATGAATATCAATATGCTTCGTCCTAGAGTGTAGAACTGGATTCTTTGATATGCAAATTGCACTGTTGTTGTCGCAGTAAATAGGTACACATCTAGTTTCTATCAGACAATCCTTAAGCTGCTGCTTTATCCAAAGCACTTGAGCACAGCAGCTGGCAGCTGCTAAATATTCAGCCTCGGTGGTTGACGTAGCCACCGAATGTTGCTTCTTGTTGAACTAGCTGATCAGTTTGTAACCTAAAAACTGACAGGTTCCACTTGTGCTTTTTTGATCAATTCTGTAGCCTCCAAAATTTGAATCCGAGAATCCATTCAGCATGATTCCATCAGTTTTGGGATACCAAATACCTAAGGACTCAATCTTCTTAAGATATCTCACGATCCTCTGAGTTGCTTCCATGTGGGACTTCTTAGGATTCGCCTGGAATCTTGCGCACACTCCCACAACATAGGAAATATCGAGGTTGCTGACAATTAGATAGAGTAGTGACCCAATAATCCCTCGATAAGCAGTCAGATTGATATGTTCTCCTTCTTCATCAAGAGTTATCTGAGAATTGGTGCTCATAGAAATTCTCAAGGACTTCGTCTTCTCCTAACATAACTTGTTGATCAAGTCTTGAGTATATTTCTTCTGACTTATGAAGATCCCTTCATCTGATTGATTAACTTGTAATTCAAGGAAATATGTCATCTTGCCCATCATACTCTTTTGAAATTTATTCTGCATCAACTGGGCAAACTTCTCACATAGCTTGGTGTTTTTGCTTCGGAAGATAATGTCGTCTACATAGATTTGAATAAGCAGGATGTCCTCTCCATCCTGTATCTTGAACAGGGTTCGGTCGATTGCGACATTTTCAAATCCATTCTTGAGCAGAAACTGGGAGAGAGTTTCATACCATGCTCTAGGTGCTTGCTTAAATCCATACAAGGATTTCCTTAGCTTGTAGACTTGGTTTCCTTGCTTGAAACCGGGGGGCTGTTCGATGTAGACTACTTCCTTCAATTCGTCATTGAGAAAGGCACTATTCACATCAATTTGAAGAACTGTAAAGTTATGATAGGCAGCATACGCCAAGAATAGACGAATGGCTTCCAGTCTGACAACTGGTGCGAATGTTTCATCGAAGTCTATCCCTTCGCATTGTGCATACCCCTTGGCAACCAATCTTTCTTTGTTTTTAACAATGGTACCGGTCTCGTCTCTTTTGTTCTTAAAGACCCACTTGGTGCCGATCACGGATTGATGTGTAGGTCTATCCACTAGATACCACACATTGTTGCGAGTGAACTCTCCTAGTTCCTCTTGCATTGCATTAATCCAATCCATTGATTGAAGAGCTTCAACAATCTTCACATGTTCGATTTGAGATATGAAGCAAGACATCAATGCAGTGCCTTGTCTGGTTCGAACAGGATTTCCAGTATCATCCAAGATGGCTTCAATAGGATGATCTCTTAGCCAACTAGGCTTGTTTACAGTTATGGCTTCAGCGGGAGCAACTGCAGTCTCAGAAACTGTTGGAGGTTCCTGATGAGATGATTCACCTCCTTGTTCTGGAACTGGTTCACTTCTTTGTCCTAGAACTGTTCTGAGCAGCAGCTAGATTCTGAACTGCAACTGGCTTGTCAGTTGGAGTTGCTTCCTCAGTGGCCTCAAGGTTGACTTCCTTGGTATCAGGTTGCTCTGCTTCCAAAACTGTTGTGTTGGCTTCAGGGGGCTTCTCTTCACTCTGATCTTCTATGTTAATGAACTTTAATGCCTCAGCAATGACGTTAGCATCATTGACCCTCTAAACTGTTTGGTGTTCAGCCGAGGCAACTGGAGTCTCAGGACCATCATTCATTGATCTAGTCAGAGGAACTGTTTGATTATGATCAAGATCAATTTTAGATTCCTCATTGACATCCTGCATCTCATGATTTTCCAGACCCAGTTCCTGAAGTGTCCTGCGCACTAAAGTAGCTTCATAAAAAACAACATGACATGTTATTTCCACAAGCTGAGTTTTCTTATTGAATACCCTATATCCCTTTTTGAAGGGTGTCCATAACCTAGAAACACGCATTCATCAGCCTTAGGGCTGAAGGTATTCAATTTGGACTTCCCATTGTTAAGGATATAACATGGAGAACCGAATACATGAAGATGAGCTATAGAAGTCTTACAAGCCGTTGTATATCTCGTAGGGAGTCTTGTGCAGCCGCGTGTTAAATGCACTTCGATTTTGCGTGTAGCAAGCTGTCATCAAGGCTTCTCCCCACAATCTTTTTCCAAGGTCGGTTTCAGCCTACATGGTCCTCACTGCTTCTTTGAGTGTTCTATTCCTCCGCTTAGCAAGGCCATTTTGTTAAGGAGTTCTTGGAGTAGACTTCTCATGCCCGATTCCAATTTCAGCGCAAAAGTCCATAAGTGATCCGTTGCAAAACTCTGTTCCATTATCAGACCTTATCCTCTTAACTATCACCCCTTTGTTATTCTGAAGACGGGTAATCAATTCTGGCAATTGAATTTTGACTTCGTCCTAGAACTTGAGTAGCACCACCCACGTGTATCTTGAGTAGTCATCAACAACTACTAATGTGTACTTTCTTCCTCCAATTATGGGCGGAGTGACAGGACCAAACAAATCCATGTGGAGCAGTTCCAATATCCAGTCCGTGCTTGCTGTAACTGGTCTGTTCTTGAACAAGGCTCTTGTCTGTTTCCCAAGCTGGCAAGCCTTACAGACTCCTTCCTTTTGGAACTTCTTCTGTGGCAGTCCTTCAACTAAATTATGTTTTTCCAGATGTCTTATCAAGTTGAAGTTCAAATGGCTTAATCTTTTGTGCCACAGTTAGTTTACTCCATCTGAGGAACTGTGCACTAGGAGGCAGGTTCCTTCTTCTCCACTGGACCAGTCTACAACGTAAATACCTCCTTTTTTGATTCGTCTAATCTTGGTCTCGTTGGTCAGCCTGTCTATGATATGGCAGTCTGATTCTTCAAAACTGAGAATGTAGCCACTCTCACTCAACTGGCTAATGCTTAGAAGATTGTGCTTCAGGTTGGTGACTAAGGACACATCCCGAATGATGATTCCATTGTGCTCCACACATCCTTTTCCAACAACTCGACCTTTGTCCTTGTTCCCAAAAGTGGCAGATGGTCTTTTGCACATCACAAGATTCTTCAGTATGTCCATTTCTCCTATCATGTGTGTGTTGAGCCCCCGTTATCCAAGATCCACGATCTTGCTTTCTTCTGAGAACTTTGTCCCTGCAAGACAAAAAATTTTATTTAGGTCCCCGCATCCTTTCGGGTCCTGCAAAGTCAGTTTTCTAGATCCATCCTTTTGGTATCCAGACTTGTTTCACCTTTACATTTCCTGAAACTGAATCATTCTTTAGTGAATGATTAACCTTTCTCCTAAAATAATATATGTTATTTGAATGCATGTTAGGAAAGGTTGTGGTGTGTGAACTCTTTCTAAAACTGTTGTTCTTGAAAGAGTCTCGAGAAATTGTTCTCCGGTGTTTAGCCATCACAGTCTTAGGATGACAAAGCTTTCTTGACTCAGGCCTCGAATAGGTGTTCCTCCTATTTGGATAACTATTATAATAAAACTGATTTCTATTATAACCTCTCAGATTTCTATCCAATTGTCGAACTGAGTTCCTTGCAACATTTACTTGTTGCTCAGTCGTTCATGTTGGTAAAACTGGATTCCTTGCATGTGGAACATTACGCTCATCCTGTTTTGAAGAAAAGTCAGTTTTCCTCTCGACAGTTAGTTTGTACAGTTTACAACCTGTGTGTGTTCCCTGTCGAGGTGCCAGTTTGGGGTCAGTTTTTTTACCAACATTTGGTCTTTTATTTTTGCTTAACTGGCTCTCTGGATTTGACTTTTCCTTTCTCCAACATAATGCCTGAACTAAGTTTGGCTTTGACAGAGCCTGAGGATGTTTTCTTAGTTCTAGAGGTGGATGCATGTTCGCTCAAAAACTTTTCATTTTGGTGCTCCATAAAACCAATTCCGTGTTTATCGGATGGTTGTTTTTTAGCATTCAAAATTTCATTTAATTTTCTTAAGCTCTTTTTGAAAGTACATTCACATTTAACAGACTCAGTTTTCTTCAAGGAATCACATTCTTTTAAAATATTTTCAAAATCTTTTAGGAGTTTTGAATGTTCTTCCTTGAGTTTTTCAAAATCCTCACTGGTTGACCTCGTCTTTGCGATTTCATCGGTCAAAACTGAAATCTTTGATTTCAGTAAGGCATTTTCACTAGCTAATGCATCTTTAATCTCATGAAATTTCTCTACCTCTTTTATAATATTTTCTAAGGAAACATCTTCTGAATTTGAGCGACAAAATTCAGAGTCTTCTTCAAAGTATGTAGATGCAAGAGATGAGGGTAGATGAGTTGTTACCACTATTTCACAGTTTGAAGTGTTATCTTCTTCGCCGGTAACATCTCCATCGATTGCTTCCATGAAGGCCAAGAGTGCTTCCTCATAATTCTCATCCTCAGACGTGTAATATCCATCATCATGGTCTGGCGCGTCTGGTACTTCTGTTTTGGACAGCATCGCTTGGGCCACAGCTTTAGAGGCTTTTCTTTCCAACACCTTCCTCAGTCTGTCTCTCTCATCTTGAGACACTAGAGGGAATTCGTACTTCAGGTGATCTAGAGAGTTGCATTCATAGAACGTGTGTGGCTCTCTCTTTGTAAACCTTAGCTCACTGGACTGAGCTTCCTTCCCTTTTCCTTCAGCCTTCTCGAGAAGTACGACCAAGTTCTTCATCTGTTCCTCCAGTTTGGCAACTGACAGGTCAATTTCCTTCTTCTGAACTGAGGTGGAGGTATCCTTCGCTGGTGAGGGTTGGTAGGCAGTTTTCTCGAACTGAACTGGCTTCTTCTTTCGTCTTTGGAAGTCTCTCTTTACGAAGAATGTAGCATCATCATTGGCTGCCGAATTCGGAGTTCTAACTGCTTCATTCTTGTTCACCATTTGAATATCCCATTCATGGGCTTGAAGTTCAGCAAACAGTTCTTTGGTGGACATTTTTGAGAGATCCATGGTATTTAAACTGGTGGTTTTGACAAACCAATCTTCCTTCGGCATTCTTGAAAGAATTTTGGCGTTCATGTCAGCCACACTTTCTTCTTTTCCAAGACTTTTCATCTTGCTGAGAATGACAGTTTGTGTTAGCCAGCAGTTTTAGGTACCCAGCTTATTGTTATATCAAGTCAACAGTTATATGCTTCAACACTTTTAGAGAAGTGTTGAAGGTTTCAAAACACAATTGAAAACTGTATGGTGCGAGAATTAAATAAAACTGTAAATGAGACAGGATATTTATAGTGGTTCGGAGCCTTAAGTCCTATATCCACTCTTCGGAATTTAATCTGGTAATTCACTAAGTAATGAAGATACAATCATCATGATCTATAGCCAAATGCTGTGAAAACCACCATCCACAGCAGAATGGATCACTCGCCCAGGTAGTTGATCTTCATGCCTTCTTCAGTTCCTCGAAGACAAGTGGCACCTTGAAGTCTTCTCAAAACTGGCAGTCATCGGCTGGGTTTTAAAAAGCGCGAGGCGAGGTGAGGCGACAAGGGTGCGAGGCGCGAGGCGACTCAGGACGAGGCGAGCGCCTCAAGGACCCCCCTTTAAAAAAAATTATACATAATTATATGTAATTACTCATATTATATATCATGTCATTAAACAAATAATATATGAAATATAGCAAAATAAAAAGATTAATAACTAAAATTCAAGTTCAACAAATTACAAAAACACAATAAGTTAAGAACATTAATCAAAGTCTCATTGTCTCAATTCCAAAAACCACATGTTCAATCATATCAAAAAAGATAAAAAAGGCAGTGGACGGTGGGTGAGGGTGAGGGAAAGGCAATCGACAAGATAAAAAAGAAAAAAAAATACTTAACGATGCAGGCTGAGCGGCGGCGACCGGATGACGCGGGATGGCCGGCGGCGGTGGCGCGTAGCGGCTGGCGGCGGTGGCGGAAGGGAGCGGCCGGCAGAGTGGGGTGGGTCGGCTGGGTTGGCTTCGCACGATTGCTTTTCTGATTCGCGTGAGTTATTTCTTTCGAACGAGTCGAGGGGTTGGGGGTGGGTATACTAAATTTTTAGGGTTTTAATTAAATATTAAAAAAAAAAATCTGAAAAATCAATATCCAGGAGGCGATGGCATCCTCGCCTAGGCGCGCTTCGCACGCCTCGCCATGCCTCGGGCGCCTCCGCCGCGCCTCGCGGACCCTGCGCGCCTCAGACCCGTTGAGGCAATCGGCCTGTTTCGAGGTGCGCCTCCTCGCCTAGGCGCGCCTCAGGCGCACTTTTTAAAACACAGGTCATCGGAGATGGATTGAGGACAAACCACCCTTCTCCTTCTCCGATGGGTGGATGGTTGAGTTCTTCCCAGAACGTACGCAGGTTGGCAAAAGCCCGTAAGAACCTTCTTCTCCTTAGAGAATCAGGCTGTTGTGTTATTACTTGAAATTAAGAACACCAAGAAAGTAGACTAAGTTGAAAGACTTAATCCTCGTGTACACAAAGGTCACAAGGTGAATCTTTAAAGATTCGTTCACGCTAGAGAGCTTTTAATGATTTGAGCTTTAAATTAGGCAAAGTAACGACAAGGTTTTTAGTGTTGTGTTATATATTTTTTTTTGTCTCTCTGGGCCCTCTGCTATTTATAGTTGGAGATTTGAAAATAGCCGATAGAGACAACTCGAAGGATGTCCAATCAATGTCCATCCTTCTCTGTAAAGTAGACCTGCTCCTTTGCCTTTTCTGAATCACTGCCATGCTTTTGCAGGGTCAGTTTGTACTTGTTATGTTAGACTCGAACAATGTTGTACTTCAGTCATAACTGAGTGTATCTCCGTTCCTTATCATTGACTTTTCAATGCTCTTTTATGATTGTTCGGCATCTTTCTTTTCAAGTGTTTCTTTGACGTGAAACTGTCCTGGTCTAAAACTGCGAGCGCCTCACGACATTTTTTTTATGAAAACCGTGTCCATAGTTTTCTTTGCTATACGATCCTTGACAGTTTAAAAACTGTCTGTACAGTTTTTCTAGTCCATTACTATGCACCATTTTCTCGTCTGGACGGCTTCCACTTCAATAACTATTCCACAGTTTTTAACATTTTTCTTCTCCTAGACTATTACAACTCGATCATACTATACAAGGATTACATGAGGTAATAACTCTAAGGCCTAAACTTAGGTACACAATTTTGACACATCAAAACATCAAATTAAAGGTGGGATTACTACGTCAATCCCTAACAGTTCTATTTTGTAAGCTCGGAATCTTGCATTTTGTTTGCCAGCTTAGATTAGGTTTGACAACATCAAAAAGAGGAAAACAGTAGGAACTATTTTTAGTGTTGGGATTGTATACAGAAAGCATAAATGATTAAGTGTTTGTATATTGGCCTTCATTTATGTGTTACATCAACGATTCTCGCTACCTGATAAATGTGAACATATAACGAACTATAATATCCTTTTATCTCGTAGATAGGGATGATCATATGGTGTGTAGGAGATCACAGAGGATCATATGGTTCGTTTGACCTAGCGAGATATAAATAGTATCACAGCTGCAACAGTCCCTGGATAGGCTGTTGGTTTAAGCTGCGGCACATCGGTTCATAAGTGGGCTTATCCTAGCTACTTGATGTGTCGGTACATGTTTATGTATTGATGGGATCAACAGTGGGATGTGCCACTCTCATTGACATATGAATGAGCCAGATCCCTAACATACTTCCTATGATCTTAAACCTTACTGAAGGATAAGGGGCACACACGGATTGACCACACTTTGATATGCTATGGTGGCGAGTCTTACATGTAC
>JAPKLW010000392.1:55046-93808 GCA_026898455.1 Plectranthus barbatus | reverse complement strand
TAATCAGGAAATAAGATATTAATTAATTGTGGTTAATTGTCATAAACCAAATTAATTAATGAATGTCTAAAACCTTAAATATGTGGATCATGTTAGTTTAATGCAACCCGTTCCTAATAACGTGGTAATAAAGGGGCGAGTCAACATTGTTACCGTGGTGAAGGTTAAAACAATGTTTTATTAATTAATTATGTTCTGGGTTGAACAAGGAAGAATTAATTAATAAAGAGGGCCCACTTTATTATTTGCATTTGATCCCTGGTCTGGCCCACACACTGCTCAAGCCCAATTAGGGTTAGGGTTTCTCAAAACCCTAACACTATAAATAGTCTTTCCCTCTCAGATCAGAAGTAGCCACCACAGTATACAACTAATATTCAATTAGAATATTGAGAGAGAGAGGACGACTTTGGGTGATCAGAAGGAGGGATTTTTCTGATTAAATCCTCCGGCTTTCTGATTCAACTTGGTGGATAATCCTCACCAGATTTCCAAGGAGCAAGGGAACAGATCAGAAGATCAGATCTGTAGGAACACAATCAAAGAAGGAGTTCCATTCCGCTTCAGATCTAACTTCATCGTTCTTTCTCCGATCTAGATCTGTAGATCAAACGATTGAAGAAAGGTATTTCCCTTAATCCATCATATACAATTAAGTTTGTAGGAGCATGCATAGGATTCGCATGGTTTATTTAATTGAATTTATTTTGATATTCTAAGAACGGTCCTGCGAATTAAATAACAACTCATGTTGTTGACCGTAGACTCGAATCCTACAATTAGTAATTCATTCCTTATTATATTATTTTGATGTGTTGAACATATCACAAGTTAGTGTGTCGCTAGCTAGGATTAGTTTGTGCTTGTAATATCATGTATAGAATTCTTCAAGTTGTAAATTGGAGCTAATAGCAAGCTTATTGGAAGTTTGTTGGTTGAACTGTATTCACCAGGAAAAGGTCATCACCCCTAAAAGTTGTTGGTAGACACATCATCACCAGTTGGTGATCCACGAACAAGGAGAATACAAGAAAGTGTCACCATCAAAGGCCCAAGCCAGCATATAGAGACACAATGAGCCAAGATAAGAAAGTATTTTCTAAATCCAGACTTTAAAAAAGGAGATCCTAAAGTCTGTGACCCTTATAGCTTGTTCTTTCACGAAATCTACAAGTAGAAATTCCTCGAACTGGCTAGGAGCCGTTCTGACTAAAGTTGCAAAGTCCACCTGCTCTGATAGCAAGGATGCTGCATTTCAGGATAAATTGAGACTTCTGATTGGATGGGTTCCTTTTGTATTCCTTTTGTCTCACAATGACTCCATATTCGAACCTCTCCAAAAACACCTATAAATAAAGACAACAATTCATATAGACATGGTTACGAACCAATACTGAAGCTTAAAATCACACTTTAAATCTTACGAAAGTTATTCCATAGTTAACCACTTAAAGCTTTTAGGTTGTTCGATCAGCTTACCCTGTTCCTCTTTGACCACGAGGCTCTCTGGGACTATTATTTCAGTTTTCTTACTTTTTAAGTAAGAAAACATCTTGGAGTTGCCTCTACTCCAGTGGTAACTATTACATGTATATACCGCAAGCTGATGTTCCAGGGAAGAACTCAAAGTCATACGACTAGCAGGAGTTTGAGTAGTGCGCCCATATTTCAGATCTAAAGAAGCAAGGGAAAGCGGAAAACTCGGTGAGAGCGCTAGTGGACTGGTGGATGCAGGCATTCACTAGCTAGCAACAGATCACGCGACATCTTTGTAATCTTGAGCTTAGTGATTCCAAGACTGCGAGTCTGAAGAAAGGACGTAGGAGAGTTTAGTCTGAACCTCTATAAATCTTTTATGTTCTTTATTACTTTCTGCTTTGGATTTAAAACCCAAAACCTCAAGTTTTGGAGTATTCTGTTTTACATTTACTAAGTTTGCAAGCTCGCTAATTAACAAGTTTTCGAAATTCGAGCTAGTGCCAGAACAACCAGCTCAGATAAAGTGCTAGATATTTTAATCGTCCAATGCTTATCTTACTACTCTAATCAGGGACCAACAATATATAAATAAATATATATATATATATATATATATATATATATATATATATATATATATCGTCTCCATAGAATTGGGATTCAGCCCCCACAATGCTCAAAATCTGTGACCGCCCTAACAATACGAGCTGAGCATTTTAGTTGAGACGACGAAGAAAAAAACTGCAAGTAAAATTTCATAAACCAATGTTCACTTGAAAAAAATTGGAGCCCCATCAACCTTTTTTCTACGGTATGAATTTTCAAAATGAGAGTATAAATACCCCAATTGAATTGAAAGGGGGAAGTGATGATTAGAAGAAGAGAAACACACATGAGAAGAAATATTAAATCTCTGAGTTCTCTAAAGTTCCTCCGAGCTTCCTTGCTCGTGATTATCATATCATCTGGAAACGTGATTAAAAAAATCTATAGTTGTATTTAGTGCCAATTTCAGAAGATGAAGAAGATTGTTGACTCTGAAAAGTCCACAAGCTTATAGATTATGATTTCCTGACATTGAGAAGTGCTATAAAACTTAACAGGTCTAAAGAACTAAAGTTATCGCTCATATTGCAACATTGCGGATAGTTGGAATTACATGGGAAGAGCTAAACAACTAGAGTTCATTGTAAAGCTCAACCTACTGGTGTAGAAATGTTAGAAACTAAGTTTTAGTTTAATCCCTAATTTGATGTTTTGATGTGTCAAAACTTACTTCAGTATTAAGTTTCTAGAGTTTCTAAATGTAATCCCTGTATAGGATTAATCGAGTTGCAATAGACTAGAAACTTAGATGTTGAAGATCGAGCGAGCAATCAGAAACTTAGTTTCTAATGATGGAATTCAAGAAGACAAAGCTCGAGATATCAAGAACCAAGTTTCTGAACTTGAAGAGAAGAATCAAATAAACTTAATTAAAGTACTTAAGATAAAGGTTTCGTCCTTAAGAAAGACAGAAACTTAAACTGACTTTGGAAATGACTTTTTCAGTTTCAACACTCCAAGAGCACGTGAAACACAAGGATTTTGAAGTCAGACTAGAGATGTCTCAAAGTAAAATAAAAAAGTCTGTACGAGGAAACTCAAACTTATATTCCTTGGACTGAAACTTAGTCTGACAAAAGCAAGTAGAAAGTACAATGCAAAAGGTGAAAAACAGGTGGTAGAGCAGAGCAGGAAAAATGACCATGATTAGACGACCCAATCTCTGTCTCTAACGGCTGGATTGATGTGTCTAATGGATAAGAATTCAAATTGTTTTCCATGCCATTCGACACTTCGGTAAAATCTTCATCGAAAATCCTACGCAAAACTGAGTTGACACTCTACCAAACTTTCTACTCAAAGCTCTCTGAATTTATGTGTCCTCTGAACACGAGACTCGAGCTTCCAACTCAAGTTATCACTTTCGTGCGTCTGTCTTAGTGCACAAGGATGAAGCTCTAAGCGGAAGCTCTTAGTGAATATTACTTTTCTAGTAATATTCATAGCAGTCAGTTTCCTATTCTTGGAATCTGATTCCGACGGGCACAACCAACCAACCTGAATTCTTGGCACTCTATGACAGGAAACTGACCAAATGAAATGCAATAAAATGCAAATTCGCGTAGATAAGTATAAATCTTTCTAGATACTTCCTGGAGAGAATATCAAATCAATGGAAGCCAGATTCAATGCCATTGTCTGTGAACTCAAAAATTTGGGGCGAGAGTACTCAGTTGTTGATCTGAATGCTAAGATCATCTTGAAGATACCCAAGGAGGACTGGTTTGTAAAGACTACCTGTTTGAAGGAGAAGGACTTGTCAAAGATGACAACCAAGGATGTCTCTCCCAGCTTCAAGCACGTGAATGAGACATCCAGATGATGAACAGAAATGAAGTTGTTTGTACTGCAAGCTCACCAGCCACGAATAATTAATTATATTCTGGATTGAATATGAGAATTAATTAATTGATAGACCTTATTTGCTATTTGCATTCTGGTCCCTGGTCTGGCCCATGAAACTCAAGCCCAATAGGAGTCCAATATTTTCCTATAAATAGGCCTCAGTTCCTCAGATCACAACACACCACAAGATCATAAGTTGCACACAGCAAACCAGGTTTTGAGAGCTGTAGTGATCGGCTAAGATCTGAGAACGAGGAGGAAATTCTGCTTCTCAACCGGGCAAGGGATCTGATAGAGAATCTTCACCAGATTTTCAGATCGAGTTGGGATACAGATCAGAAGATCAAATCAGGAGGATTCTTCTTCTTCTCTCTCTCCTTGTTTTCGAAAATAAATGCTTTATTTTCTCAAGATTTATTTCCTCAACCTGTTAGGAATTGAATCTTTGTGCGTGGGAAAGATCAAAGGGCATCTCCACGCATTCGTTCTTCAGAGTTCATCAATTCAGGTATTCCGCATAAACCTTCTTATGCATAATAATATAGGAGCATGCTAGGATTGTTCATAGGCATAGCAATTTATTTTTGATATTTCAATTAACGATCCTTGGCAAATGGACTTCGTGATTCAGTTCACGAATCCCTTCAATTAGTATCAAAGCCATGTTAAATTAATTGGCTCTATTGGAAAATAATATTGCCTATGAATTGCATGATTATTATTATTGAATGCATGTCATGGATGGTTTTGGATTGAATTGTATGTTTTTCGTCCTCGTGGTTCTCGGGTTAATCCGCCCTTTTATAGGGATTCGTTTTTCACCCACGAGATAAATTCGTGGTTAGATTTAGATTTTTAGATTGTAATTAGGATTATTCCATGTAATCTTTTATTTCAAAAATTAAATTTGTAAAACGAAGAACGAAGAAAGTGAAGAACACGAAGAACGAAGGGCCGCACGACGCATGACAGCGTCGGCACGGCGGGAAGGCCATGCATGGCTGTCAGGCGCGGCGGGGCTCGGTGGCAGGGCGCACGGCCAGGCGCGGCAGAGGCGCAGCCGCGCGCGCGCACGCAGGCGACGGCTGCGCAGCCCATGGCCGGCCAGGGCTGGGGTGCGGCAGCTCCGAGAAAGGTCGACGGCACGAAGGAAGCCGGGGCAGGCGGCCGGGATGGCGGCGAGCAGCCAGGGTGCGCGCGCGCAGCAGGCCTACGTGACCCTGTGCATGCGCCAGCGGTGCGTCTCCCCCCTCTCGGTCGACGTCGGCAGGTAAAGCAGGTGTGGCGGCGGTGGCTCAGGTGACCGGCGTCACGGGCTGGGACGGTGACGGGCTGGGCGCGCGAGCTGGGTACGGAAAAACCGTAGGGTTTTTTCGTGGTTCACGCGAGCTTCCGATTCCATTCTTGTGCGATTCCAGTGAGTCACGGAGGCCGACAGTGGAGAAGAAAAGTGAATGGCGGTTCGGGCAATGGTCGGGGCAAGCCGGGGCGGCAGCATGCAAAACGGGCGACGGCCAGAGGAGGCGGATCACGGGCTACAACCATGCACGTACGTGCATGGTTGTTGCGCGATTCCGAGAGCCCTCACGGCGGCGGCGAGACGCCGGCGGCGGTGGTTCGCTGGTGGTGGCTCGTCGGGCTAAGTTCTCGCGGGCTATTGGGCTTGCAATGTGTGCCTAGGCCCGCGATTTGGTTAACTGGCCCAATTGTCCAATTTTCTAATGGATCAAATCTTGGAGGCCCAAATTCAGAAAATAAATTCAGGTCTCAGTCCAAGTAGTGGGAGCCCAGTCGAAGATCTGTATTATTAATTTCAACTTGTAATAGTTAGAATTAATTTTATTTCGTATCATGGGGCCACGAAGATCTATTTGCTGAAAGAAGAAATAGAACACTCAAAGAAGTAGTAAGGACCATGCTCGCAGAAGCCGGTTTAAGCGAACAATATTGTGGAGAAGCTCTGATGAATGCGTGTTATACCCAGAATAGAAGTGCCATCAACATTTGTCATCACAAAACTCCCTATGAGGTCTATCATGGTCGTAAGCCTTCTATAACTCATCTACGTACTTTTGGTTTGCCATGTTATGTCCACAATCATGGAAAGTCAAAACTGAATACCTTCAGTCCCAAAGCTGCTAAAGGGGTGTTCCTTGGTTATGGACATCCTTCTCAAAAGGGATATAGGGTACTCAATAAGACTACGAGACTTGTGGAGATAACATACAATGTTGAATTTGATGAGTTTGTTCCAGTGCACAGGACCTTAAAAGAACTGGTGTTAGACACTCGTGAGATCAAGGATGTCAGTGAGAAACTGAGTTTTGAAAACAATGATAATGTTCCAGTTTCTCAGACTAGATCTGTGAAAGAAATGTCGAATTCTTCAGTTGACTCAGTTAGATTGCAATCTACCAAAAGGGCCCATGATGCTATAGTACTTGATGAGGCCTTAGATTCCATGACCCTAAATACATGCTCAAGGGGGAATCCAAATCGAAGATGCTCAAGCTGGAACTGAAAATGGTTAAACTGGAAATGATGCTCAAACTGGAGTTGCCCAATTTGAAGAAGTCATTCTAGAAGACAAGGAGCTAGAAACTAGAGTTGAAGGATCGAATGAAACTAACATTTCAGTGTTTTTGCAGGATCTGGTTTCAGTTTCGAAAATTCAAACTTTAAGAGAGGAAGAACTGAGTTTGGATTCAACTCTAACTCCTGTTCCAATTTTAGGAACTGATTTCCCAGGATCTTCCACTCAACCTATTGATGTAATTCAGCTGCAAAAGCCAATGTGGTTAAGATATCATCCAGAAGATGTTGTGTTGGACAACATTGCAAACCCAGTTCGTACACACGAAGGAAATGGTTTGTAGTGCTTCCTTTCTCAGTAATCCGAACCAACAAAGATCGCGGATGCTTTGAATTCTACTGATTGGACAAATGCGATGCAAGAAGAATTGGTTGAGTTCACTTGCAACAACATATGGTACTTGGTGGACAGACCAACACCAAGCAGTTATTGGAACCAAATGGGTGTTCAAGAAGAAGTGAGATGAAACAAGCATGATCGTGAGGAACAAAGCAAGATTGGTTGCAATAGGATATGCCCAATGCAAAGACATTGATTTCGATGAAACTTTTGCTCAGTTGCCAGACTTAAAGCCATCAGATTGTTTCTATCCTATGTCGCACATCATAACTTCACAATTTTTTAGATGGATGTGAAGAGTGCATTTCTAAATGGGGTACTGAAAGAAGAAGTCTATGTTGAACAGCTTCAAGGCTTTGAAGAAGGAAATCAAGTTTACAAATTGAGAAATGCTCTATATGGGTTGAAGCTAGCACCCAGAGCTTTGTAAGAGACTCTGTCTCAATTTCTTCTCAAGAATTTCAGAAAGGAAAAATCGACACAACTCTCATCAGAATCAAGGATGGAACTGATATTGTGTTAGTTCAAATATATGTCGATGATATTATCTTTGGCGGCAAAAACTTGGAGTTATGTGTGAAGTTTGCCCAATTGATGCAAAGTAATTTCTAGATGAGCATGATGGACAAGATGACTTATTTCCTTGGTCTTCAAATTATTTTGTCTGGAGGAGGAATCTTCATCAACTAGAGGAAGTATACCAAGGATCGGATAAATAAGTTTTGTCCAGAGAAAACTAAAGCCTTGAGGATTCCTATAAGCCCCATTGCTCATATCAATCTTGATGAAGTAGGAGAACCAGTAAACCCAATGATCTACAGAGGAATTATTGGATAATTGTTATATCTGATTGCAAGCAGACTGGATATTTCTTATGTTGTTGGTGTTAGTGCGAGACTTCAAGCTAATCCTAAGAAATCGCACATGGAAGCTGCAAAGAGGATTATGAAATACCTTAATGGAACTGAGTCCTTAGGTATATGGTATCCCAAATTTGACGAACTGACTCTCAGTGCTTATTCAGATTCATATTTTGGAGGTTGCAGAATTGATCGGAAGAGCACAAGTGGAACTTGTCAGTTCCTAGGCCACAAAATAATTAGTTGGTTTAGCAAGAAGCAGCATTCTGTAGCTACATCCACCAGTGAAGTTGAATATGTAGCATCTGCAAGTTATTGTGCTCAAGTTCTGCGTATCAAGCAACAATTGTTGGATTATGAAGTTGAAATTGAATGTGTGCCAATCTATTGTGATAATAGCAGTGCTTTGTGTATCACCAAGATTCCAATTCACCACTCGAAGACCAAGCACATAGATATCCGACATCATTTTATTTGAGATCATGTTGAAAAGAAGAATATAGCTATGGAGTATATCAGAAATAAAGATCAATTAGTAGATATCTTCACCAAACCTCTACCAGAAATCAGATTCAAGGAATTGTGTATCAAACTTGGTTTGCTTGAGTTTGATGAGATTTCATTTGAAGAGGAGTAGATGCGGATTAAAACTGAGTCCTAGCTCTCAGTTTTCAGTTTGATGAAATTTGCACTCAGTTTTTATTTATAGTTCTATACTTAACCAACTTTATCAATCAATGGTATTGGCGCAGAAACTGTAAAACTGAAATATGAAAACTAAATTCCTAAGTTTTCAGTTTTGGGTTTCTTTGAAGGAACGTTGCGGAATTAAACTGAGTCTAAGCTCTCGGTTTAGAAATTGGAAAACTGAAATGCAAGTCAGTTTTCACTATAGAAGGCGGGATGATTTGAATTTGAATAGTGACATGTCTCACACATCGTATTAAATACGAGGTAGGCGCGGACCATTCTTAGTGCGCTACGTGTCGATCGTCGTAAGGATTTGAACAGGCGATTAATCCCATCCGTCGATCTTGTTTTGGTCAACACAATCTTGGCTATCCAACCTAAAGTTTCAAAGTCTATAAATAGTCAAAGGGTCTCCGACGGTTACACTTTATGCCATTTTTTTCATTTCTGCTCATATTCGAACCCTCTCAATCCCATAAAATCATCAAAGCATTCAAAGAAATCCTGACCAACATTCTTTCATTAACTCCCAGTCATCAATCAAGCCTAAGAGAACTTCCGCTGAGAACCTAGAGCAGAGAACATCCACCTCTGATCGGACTGAGTCACAGTTTGTCGAAGCCTACATCCCATATGCTGAACTTGTGAAACTGGTCAAAGACGATGCTGCAAAATTGATGCCCGAACAGAAGAGGGCAGCCCAAGTTCATAAAGAGAATATTCTTATACTGGAAGAAGCCTTGAATGTATGCTCAAACCCACGTCTAGAAAAGAAATTGAAAAATAAAGAACTGATCTTCTATCTAACTATTTATCCGAAAAGGTCTCACCCTTATATGGTAGCCAAATTCTATGCCAACGCAGTAGTGGCTTCTGATAAGAGGTCTTTTGGTACATCTGTGGCCAGCGTACAGATCAGAGTTCACCTCGGACTGCTGAGCAAGATATTCTATTTGAGGAACTATGGTGTACAAATTGTCAACTACAAACAAAGAGGCTCTACCAGTCAAAAGGAGACGGAAAGACACTGGAGGAACTGGAAGAAAGAATCGGTCCAAACTCCAAGGAAGGTGACCACGAAAAACTCAGAACTTTATAGTTTTTATAAGCTCTAGGGTGACATAGCCATCAGAATGCTACAATCTGAAGTGGGTTCCCCCTCAAAGCGGAGCAAGAAGAAATACTCAGTTTTGATGGCTTTCGATGATGAGGTTCAAGGAAATTGGGTTGAATTTCTGTTTGAAAGGTTGTTGGATAATGAGGCGAGGACGTCCACTATTGCTGAGAAGGGTACTTTTGCCACTGGAGTCAGCTTCGGACTGAAAGTCAGTTTCCAGATTGAAAAGCTTGTGAAGAATGTGGATGAGGGAGAAGCCTGGTCACCATTAGATTTCATTCCTCCAAACAACAAGTTGAGGACATTGTCATTACCGATGAAGAAAGGACAGAAACTGACAGAGAAGATAGCTTCCAGCAGACGATGTAGGATCTACAACCTCTCACCAATCTTGGTGAAGTGACAAGCAAAGGAAGGGGTGATCCTTTTGGAGGTGTTGCCATCTCTGTTGTTGTGAGGAAGCAAAGATCCACTCCCAACAGGCCAAAGGAAGAGAATTATTAAGGAAGGGGAGAAGGAGTGCCTAGAAAAAGGAAGTAAGAAAATCAGAATGGAGGAAGAGAGGAGAAAATAAGTTGAAAAGAAGTTGAGAAAGCAAAGAGTGCTGAGAAGAGTAAAAAGAAAGTTATTGAACAAGAGAAGAAGAAGAAAAGAAAATGGGATGACTATGATCCTACCAAACACATTCCCCAGAGAAAACTACAGTTCAAGGAACCTACTGCCACTGCATTCCCAGAAACCATGTCTGACGAGGCCTTTGCCACATTATGCTGAGATACACATGGTTATGATCAAGGCTAAAAGGAACTAACTGTAGAAATATGGGTTGATCTTGAGACTGCTTCTACTAAAACTGGAGGGGTGACCGACCCTGAACAACTGGCGAAGGACGGTGAATCTGCTGAAATGGAAGGAGGGGCAACCAATCCTGCACAACTAGCGAATGAGATACTTGAAGGAGTGTTGACATAGCAAGAAAAAGCCACCAAGGGAGCTAAGGAAACCCGGGTAACCACCCTCAAAAAATTGGCGAGTACAAAAACTGGAACTGAAACTTCTTTGAGCTCAAAAACTAAAACTAGAAAGTGATCAAATGGTGGTAAGGGAAGTAAGTCTGACAAATATGATGATCAACCTTAAACCTCTTCTGATGTTTCAGATTCTGATTCTGACCTGGATGATCTCTCCCTGGACCAAGTTTTCAATTTCACCAAAGATAAACAATGAAGGTGGAGGCACCACCCCTGGGATCAAAGGGAGAAGGATATGCTATACAAGACAAGTGAGTTTTCCAAATACCGAATTTCTATGAGCGGATTACCTCATCTACAATATGAAGCAGAGAGGCTCAAGAATTGGTGTCCCCCGATCTGTGAGCAGGATGTGGGAGACTCAAAACTTATCCCCTGGGCAACAAAGATTTCAGAAAGGGTGGAGGAGAAGGTCACTGAAGAGTCCAGGCTCTTATATCTAGACATCCTTGAGGATGAATTAATGTTTGCCATCGATTTGAAATCTGAGTTCCAAAGGTGGAGAAGATTCAACTTGGTGAAGCATGAGTTGGACGAGGAAGATAAGCCAAACTCGGGCTCACTTTCTGGAGGTCGGACGAGATATGGGCCAAGGAATGGAGTGGTCAGATTGAGAGCAGGGAGATTACAACGGAGGATATGAGGAACAAACTACTCAGTATCCGAGCATTCAGGCTGCAAACTCAATCTTCTAGAGATACAAATTGTCTGCCTCGTGCTGATTTTACTTATAAGCCTGAAACTCCAGTTTCAGAAGCTCAAAATCCAGTTTCTTCCCAACCACCTCAAGAAGAAGAAGTTCCAGCTACAGAAACTCAAGTTCAAACTCTAGATGATTATCAAACAATTATTGCTGCCAGGCTAGAGAAAGTAAGGAAACTTTGTTATAAACATAGAAGATTGGAAGCTGAACTAGAAAAGGCAAAACTTGTTTTGACAGCTGCAGAGCTAGAAAAAGAAGAGTTGGAGCAGGCAGTCTCTCTATCTCATGAGCTTACTGTTATTTCTTCTGTAGAGAGGATTGCCCATGCTATTCAAATTATTAAAGGCCAAGCTCAGGAACTTGCTGGAGTTGCAAAACTCATCAAAATCCAGAGGTTCGTGAGACTTAAACTCCATCATGAAGAGGAAGAAAGGAAGAGGAAAGAAAAAGAAGCAGAGAGATGTAGGCAAGAGCAGTTTGAAAAGGAGGAAGAGGAGAGAAAGGGTATTTGTGGGATGGTGCTCTTTACTCCAAACACTTCTGTCTCTCAAGAAAATCCTCTGATTGAATTTCCTAAAGATGCAAGGTAAACAATTGCAATCTCTTCCCAGTCTGCCATTATTGCTGAAGTGAAGCACTATGTCTAATCCCAGCTTGAAGCAATACAACAGGAAACACGTGAAGTAAAGCCAAGTTGGAGGAAAAAGAAAAGAACGATGCTCAAATCGTTGAAACAGTCTCTTCCATTAAGCAAACAATGGCAACACTTTTTTATGTTGTCAAAAAGGGGGAAGAGAATAGGAAAAAGGAAAAGGAAGAAAGGAAAAAAGAAGAAAAACTTAAAAAGGAGAAAGAGGAAGAAGAGAATAAGAAGCGCGAGGCAGAGGAGGCAAAAATGAGGGAAAGAGAAGAAGCAAAAGAGAAGAGGAGGGACGCTCAGTTCAAAGCTCTAATGGAGTTGGCCCAAAAACTCTTTGGTATTAACCCATCTTCATAATAAGAGCAACCTCCTTGTAAGCTTTTGAAACTTAAGTTTTTTTTTAAATTTTTTGCTTTCTAGTAATCAGTTTTTGATGTATTTGTAATATTCCACATCCAATGAAAAATTGAAAACTGGATTGAAGACAAACTCTCATTGTCTCTCTCTTGCTCTTATGTTTTTAGATTTTAACCTGGCTGAATTCACATGTTCCAGTGTGATCAGTAATATAATTCACTCTATTTTGATTATTATCGAGTAATATCTCTCGAATTTAGGGGGAAGATCAAATAGAGTAGGTCGGTTAAATGAATGGTGTTATGAGTAGTGTCGTTGTAAACCAAGTTCAGTAATTGTCCTTTTTCCCGACTTTAGATAAGTGGTTTTGACAACACCAAAAAGGGGGAAATTGTTTGAAACTTAGTTTCAGTTTACCCTTTATTTTGATGTTTTGGTGTGTCAAAACTAGCTTTAAGTTTCTAGTATGTTTCTACATATAATCCTTGTATAGGATAAATCGAGTTGTTAAAGAAACTAGAAACTGGAAGCTAAAGATCGAGCAGACAGAAACTTAATTTCTGAAGAAGGAAATTCTTAGAAGCCAAAGCTCGAGATTCTTAATTCATGTTTTGGAACTTAAAGTGAAGATGCTAAGAAACTTGAAATGCTGAAGTTAAGTTTTGGAACTTGAAACTTGAAAAGTCCAGAAAGTCACTTTTTGGAAACTGACTTTTCACTGAAGGATTTTGGAAACTTAAAACTTGAAATCAGGAGGATTTCATTTTTCAATTTCAGAATTTAAAGTGCACGTGAAAAGCAATGAGACAAAAGGAATCTAAGTGGAACTCGAAGTGTTATTCAAGATTCCTTAAAGTGTCGAGCAACAAAGATGTACGAGGAATCTCAGTTTAAGTTCCTCAGACTGAGTTTAGCTCTAACAAGAAGTAGGTGAAAGTACACTGCAAAAACCAAAAGCAGATCGCAGAGCAGAGCAAAGTAAACTGCTACAGACAGAAGAATGGTGACGCTTGACGACATTCTTGTTGTGTCTAACGGGTGAATTCTTATCTCTAACGAACAGAATTCAAATTGTCGACACATCTGCCTATAAATAGTAGACAACCACTTCAGAGGAGAGCATCTGAATCTTTAAATAGAACAAGCCGTTACTCTACCAAACTCAAAGCTCTCAAGCCTACTCTGAAATTCTGTGTTTGTCTAAGTCATGAGGCTTAACTTTTTGGTTCAATCTTTCTGGATATTCCGTGTCTTTGAACACGAGGCTAAATCTTTCTAAGTAAAGCTTTTCATTGGTGTTTATTACTTTTAAAGTAATAAACACAACAGTCAGCTTTTCATTCTGGAATTCACATTCTTACAACGATTGCCAACTAATTGAAGTTTTGGGAAGAACAACAAACATCTAGCATTCCAGTTTGAAGGCTGCGAGGTGCGTCGTTTCTACAGATTGAAGAAGGAAGCTGACGATCAAGTTTCTAGGCGAGTGACCTAGCAGGCCGAAGGACATTGGCATTCGACGGGCTAGTATAGATCGTGAGAAAGCTTGTAATTTGTTACTTAGTGGATTCCGGATTAAGTTCCAAAAAGTGGACGTAGGACTTGAGGCTCCGAATCACTATAAAATATCCTAAGTCACTTTACTGCTTTATTTAAGTTTCTGCAATTTAAGTTTTCATACTTATTTGAAACCTTCAATACTTTATAATTATTGAAGTGTATATTAGAAACTTATACTTAAAACTAAGTTCGAGCTAAATTAAGATTTCAGTAGTTCAAATTATTTTAATACTTCCGCTACATACAAAAATACTCTAATTTCAGTATCAACATACTAATCCTATTATCTACATAAAATGTTCACAAGATTTTAGAATTGTTTCTTATATCAATCACTTATATAAATAAATAGATGAAGTTGATTGATATTGATTGCACTGAAAGCTAATGACTCCTAAGTCAAATCAATAATATCTCATAATCAATTATCGTTTTACAATGATATTGTATATATGAAAAAATATATATAATTCTCGATTTCTTTAACACATTCCATACTATTCTCCTTATTATATATATCAAAATGTATTACTAAAAGAAGGCCTGCAACGAACAAATTTCATTTTATGAGATAAATTATAAATCCGCTGATTCTCTTTTAAAATAATTTTTTTTGATCGATTTATGTGAATCAGCTAATTAAAATAAAAATTAATCGTTATTTGGATTATAAATTAGTTGATTGTCGTTGTAGAAATAAAAGAAACAATTGATTTATACAAATCGGTCAATTATTTTAAATTATAAATCAGTCAATTGGCACTGTAAAAATTAATGAAGGGGTCAATTTCTTTTATGAATAGGTTGTTTAGCATAAAAACTGATCATTTATTTTTACGACTTATGTTTCTAGGATTATCCATAATTGGTCAATTCATGAAGTATAAAGATAAAATCGATTGGTTACATCTCTTTTTAGGGTGGTAATTGGGTCGGGTTGGATTGACAGTTTAGGTTACGACCTCATAATAATAGTTACACCCCAGCCCGAACCTGATTTTTTTTTTTCATAAAAGTCAACCCAAAAAGTCAATTCAAAAATGATTCGAAATGACCTACTTAATTATGGTGAAATATTTAACCTTAATAAACATAATCTGTATAATGCGAAAATGATATGTTTAATACAAAAATGACCTATTTAACACGAAAATAACCTTAACACCAAATAACAATTACGATAGAATATAATATAACACTATAACCAATTAATTTTGTGGGTCATTCGGGTTACACAAATAAACTTGAACTCGACCGAATTAAATTCATATCAAGTTGTCGTGTTTAGTTGTATATTACCACCCATAATCTTTTTCACAAAATAAGATTAACGAAACGATGTAAAACTAAGTTTTGGCCATTTAAGCTAGCTCCCAATATCACTAACAAATATCTAGTCGAATTATTGCATTATATATGCATAGGTTTTGAGAGAGTGTGGGATTGTTAAAAAAAAAAAGAAGAAGAAGAAGAAAGAATGAGGGAGGCTTAAAAAATCGGATATTGGAGCCCACAATAATAATAATATTATAACCCAACTTATATGGCTGGCTCCATTTGCATGCCTCAATGGTCAACTTTGAAGAGCAAATATCGCATAATTCTCCAATTAATATAATAATGTTTTTGTCGCTGTGTTGCATGAACCAATACAAAACTACACATGCGTTTTTTACGTTAATAATGGAAGATTGGGAATATGCACGTAGCATGAAAGTGACCCAACATTCCAACTCTTATATATTATCCCATTATAAAGCAAGTTGCGTTAATAATTTAAGTATAATATATAATATTGTTAGAATATTGGTTTTGTATACTAGAAAGCAAGTCTCATGTTTTATATACAATACAATGTATTTTTTTTTATGATAAGTAGAGTATATAGTGTGAGAAATGATATGCTGCTCAGCTTATGGTGAGTTTCTGTGAGCTACATCATATATTTTTATGTTTCTTTAATAAAATTTTATTTTGTTAATCATTTATTTTTTATAATTTTAATTAATTATAAATTCAACCATAGGATTCATACACCCAATTAAGATATATTATATTCTTGTAGCTCACAAAAGCTCATCATAAGGTGGGCAACATATCATAACTCATATAGTGTATTGTAGACATCTTGTGTTATCACCGGAGAAGAGAGCTCCGACGAAGCAGCCAAGATGGCGAGACGAACAGTCACTCGACTACTAAACCCTAACACAAGAATACACTATGGGTATGGTTTAACTGTAATGGCTTAAACTCTAATATGGTCCTAAGGTACGTGTAGACATCCCTTTGAAAAAATCATAAACTTTATGAATCTTATTTGATGATTAAGTTCGGACACAATAATAAAATTATGTGGTACTATAAAAGGAGTTAGAAATATTTATTAATCTGAACTGTCAGAAACTCAAATTAATACGAGGTTTATTAAATAAGAAATCATAAATGCGAGGATCATTACATCTAACTTTAAAGCCCACCTCGAACACAGTAATAAAAAAGAACTAATATTAATTCTCCAATTAATTCTCCAGCAGCACATTACTATTAATTATTTACATATGTTTTGGGCTACATAAAAGAAATTTAGGCCCATTACATTATATGTATGAGATCAATGGTCTTGTCCACAAAATTATTTGAGCCCTAAAGTTTAAGCTCAAATTGTATTTCTTATAAAAGCATATCTTTTCTAATATTTATGATGATGAATAGTCTTCATAATTATCACATATAAAACACAAAAAGAGATAGGAAGAGGGGACAACGGGGCCATGGATTAAAGTAAACAGTTCGACTTTCTTCGTTGTTGGCATTCTTATAGATTATATTTAAGGTCTATAATATGAGGATTTATTTTCTTTGTTGCTATCCATTCCTTTGATGTTGATAATTTCACGAATTTTTTCAATGAACACATACTAAAATATTTCAATACTAACTCAATTTTTGGTTTTGTTCAGTCGAATGAATTCACGAGTTTTGGGTTAAATCGATAATTATGATGTTGACTTATATAATTATATTTAATAAGGGGTAGGTTAGTACGGCATATGAGAAATCATTGTAAGATTGTACGGTATATAATTTTTTTTCCATAACATACACTTTATAGAACTTTACGGCATGAAAATATTTGAATTACTTTTGTACTGTGACTATAGATTTACCAAAGTTTGGTATTTCCAAATTCTAGTATAACACAAATTAAAAATGGTTAGCTTACCATACCAAAATTTTATTGTATATGAAAATTGCAAGATATACTATAATAATTGTTGAGGTTCGATTTGTGTTGAAATTGGGATTATTGGAACTTAATAGAAATTGAACCAGAATACAACCAACTACGATGAAGATAAGATCGTAAATACCGGTCGTGACTACAACTAGACGTAACGAGCCGAGTAGTAGTGCGGTAGTGTGCTTGTGCTTCTACTCTTAGGGATCAGAAAACATGTGCGAAAATGAACTAGCCACGTCCCTTTTATAGAACAAGGGAGGTGGTTACAACCCTAGCTACTTTCGGCGGTAGTTCCGACATTTGAGGGGAGCCGTTAGTGGTGGCCGTTCGCGCCCTCTTAGGGGATTTAGTTGGTTGAGGCTCTTCGAGCTCCATAATGGGAGAGCGGCGACGGTTATGCGAGATCTTCGGGGGTGGCTCCGATTTTGTTGGGCGGGTATGGCTTTGGACTGCGATCTCCTAACTTCCTTTTGATGTTAACGCGCTCCTGAGTTTAGAGCCTCCTGCCTGGGTCGTGCACGAGGGGAGGATCTTTGCAAGAGATGATGATTTCGAGGTAGGAAACGGTCGTAACTTCGACTTGGTGCTGGAGCTCATATCTCTACCCTCGGGCTTGGTTCGGGTCGTTACCTCCAAGATGTTGGGCTCATTTGGACGTTATATCTTGGGTCGTCCTCATTCTTAATGGGCTTGGACCTGACTTTTCCAGCCCAATCATTTTTGGGCCCTACAATAGCTCCTTCGGGCTTGGGGTCGAGTGATGGAGCCCAAGTAGCAGCTGTGAGAGACGATCCAGTCTACATTCCGAGTGGGCCAATGACTAGAGCTCGAACAAGGACTTTGAGGGCTGGATTGAGTTTATTAATTAAAGATATTTGGGCTGTCAATGTTACAAAAGAATCGATGTTGTTGGAAGAATTAAACGAAGGCCCAAAAGTTATTAATTTAATTATGTGTAATGATTGGGCTTAGTTTAATTTATTTAGTTATTTTGGGCCAACATGTTTAGGCCTTATTTGTTAATTTCGAATTTTATGCCTTTTAATTAATTAAAATAGTTTCCTTAATAGTTTAGGGTTTGAGTTGCCTATATATAGGCCTTGTATGGAACAATTTTGATTCAGTTTTCTTTGTGAGGTTTTCTCCTTTATTTCTGAAAGCTCAAACTTTCGAAATTCCTAGTCTTCCATAGGGTTTCGATTTCGACTAATCAATTGGACAGTCATATCCATTGGTGTTGTCTTCATTCATATCCTTCGTTGTTGGATCAATTCGCTTCTTGGGTCGTAGGAGAATTTATTCTGGACTACGGTACTTGAGGGTTTTCGAATCCAAAGGTGTTGGATCTTCCATATTCACCGTTCAGTTTGCTTCCGCGTCGAGTCTGAGTTCTTTGTTCGAGTTCCTGGGCTGCGATCTAAACCTTCCTGGCGAGGATCGTATCATTTTGGTATCAGAGCCAGGAAGAATGTTTGCCTCATGTTGAGTTTGCTTATAATCGTTCAGTTCATTCTGCCACTCAGTTTTCCCCTTTTGAGATTGTGTATGGGTTTAATCCTTTAACTCCTTTAGATTTATCTCCTTTACCTGTGCAAGAGTTTACTAACCTTGATGGGCAGAAACGAGCTGATTTTGTGAAGCAGATTCATGAGAAGGCTAGGCAGAACATTGAGCTCCGTACTGAGCAGTATGTCAAGCAGGCGAATAAAGGGCGCAAGAAGATGTTGTTTGAGCCTGGAGATTTGGTTTGGCTGCATATGAGAAAGGAGCGGTTTCCTTTGCAGCGGAGATCGAAGTTGTTACCTCGAGGAGATGGTCCCTTCCAAGTGGTGGAGAAAGTGAATGATAATGCATACAAGTTGGACTTACCAGGTGAGTATGATGTTAGTGCTACATTTAATGTTGCTGATTTAAGTCCTTTTGATGTAGGTGATAGCTTGGATTTGAGGACAAATCCTCTTGAAGAGGAGGGGAATGATGGAGCCCAAGTAGCAGCTGTGAGAGACGATCCAGTCTACATTCCGAGTGGGCCGATGACTAGAGCTCGAGCAAGGACTTTGAGGGCTGGATTGAGTTTATTAATTAAAGATATTTGGGCTGTCAATGTTTCCAAAGAATCGATGTTGTTGGAAGAATTAAACGAAGGCCCAAAAGTTATTAATTTAATTATGTGTAATGATTGGGCTTAGTTTAATTTATTTAGTTATTTTGGGCCAACATGTTTAGGCCTTATTTGTTAATTTCGAATTTTATGCCTTTTAATTAATTAAAATAGTTTCCTTATTAGTTTAGGGTTTGAGTTGCCTATATATAGGCCTTGTATGGAACAATTTTGATTCAGTTTTCAGTTTAATAAAATTTGTGAGGTTTTCTCCTTTATTTCTGAAAGCTCAAACTTTCGAAATTCCTAGTCTTCCATAGGGTTTCGATTTTGACTAATCAATTGGACAGTCATATCCATTGGTGTTGTCTTCATTCATATCCTTCGTTGTTGGATCAATTCGCTTCTTGGGTCGTAGGAGAATTTATTCTGGACTATGGTACTTGAGGGTTTTCGAATCCAAAGGTGTTGGATCTTCCATATTCACCGTTCAGTTTGCTTCCGCGTCAAGTCTGAGTTCTTTGTTCGAGTTCCTGGGCTGCGATCTAAACCTTCCTGGCGAGGATCGTATCATCGAGTGACCTAGAGAGACCCCAAGGTCGAACAGTTGGGTCATACCCTCGTTACGCAAGTACCCAGAGTACGGAAGTTCCGAGCTCCTTGTGAGGAGGCATCGGGAGCCCAAGAGGGGTCCTTGTGAGGTCCCTATCTCCTTTGGAATATCGGTCACCCGGAGGTGGACTCGACTATCGTAAAGTTCCTTTTCAAGAATTTCTACGTGGAAGTGCAAGTAATCCCGTGGGATTGCCTTACGGGCTCGATTCTGATGGGTTTTGTATACTGAAAGCATTTATTATAATGAGTATACGACGGTTTATTTCTCATATCTGTTAAACAATCTTACATGTATGTAACAATGGTATCCTCTTGTCTCACCAATAGGGACGATCATACGGCATGTTATAGATCGTAGAAGACAGTATGATCACTTGACCTAGTGAGACATAAACCTGATCACAGCCGAGACAGCGTATGAGGATACGTCTGTCCGGATGGTTGCGACATTGTCGGAATAAGTTGTCTGTCTTGGTTACTTGACATGCTGATACGCAGGGTTGGCGTATTGATGAATCGCAGTGAGATGTATTCGACTGTCTGACATCAGCGAATACAAGATCTCGATATTGATTGAGTCCAAACCCTAACAAAGGTTCAGGGGTTTGCACGGGTTGACTGTTGCTTTGACTTGCCATGGTGGAGAGCCTAAGTAACGTGCTTGTATATCCGCATCTTGGGTAACAACAATTCGTGTAGTACCGCCTGAGACTGGGTTTAGGTAACCTTATCCGAGTAATAAGATGGGGATGTTCCTCGAGGAGCTCAATAACATTCATCGTGCCAAAGTCCTGCAGGCTGGTTAAGTTCAGGCACGAGTGATAAGGATTGAGTGGTAATACTCAGGAATAATAAGATATTAATTAATTGTAGTTAGAGCTTGTCAGAAGCTCCGATTAATTAATGAATGTCCGGTAACCTTAAATATGGGGATTCTCAATTAATGCAGCCCGTTCTCATAACGTGGTAATAAAGGGGTAGGTCAGTATTAATTCTGTGGTGAAAAAGAATTAATATTAATTAATTAATTGTGTCATGGGTTGTGGACATGAGAATTAATGAATTATAGGCCCACTTTATTATTTGCATTAGGTCACAGGTCTGGCCCAAGTAATATATGCTGAATGGAGCCCAGTAGCCCATTAGGGATAAAACCCTAGGTCTATAAATAGATCTTTCTCTCTCTGAAACCCTAGCCACCTTCATAACATTCAAATCAGTTGTAACCCTAGGGAGAGAGATAGAGTTGGGTGGCGCAAACTGTAGAGGGAGGAGAAGAGTTTTTCACCTCTGGCCTACATCACAGATATGTGGAATCCTCACCAGTAGCAGATCTGAACAGCATTGGGATACAGATCTGAAGATCTAATCTGGAGAACCAATTTCCTTCTTTTCTCTTTTCTTTTCGATTTTGATCTAGAAATTAGATATCTAATTTATGTTTCTGCAGATTAAATCGAATCGCGTGGTTGAATTGGAATTGGATATTCAAACGCGAAAGATCGGATCTGACTCTATGGAATAACGGTAATTCCTTAATCCACAATTCTAAGAATTAAATTCATAGGAGCATGCTATGTTTTATTTTGAATTTAATTGTGTGCAATATCCATAAATTGGTCCGGTTCAATTGGTTTTTTTATTCGGTTCACTGGAAAACCCTACAATTGGTATAAGAGTCAGGTTCTTGATTTATGGCTCTATTGTGCGCAATTAAATTCAATATGCATGTATGAATTTTTTTTTTTTTTGTGGATGATTTTTGTTCCTCGTGGCAACCCGTGTAATTCAGCCTGCGGTGGTTTATCCGTGTAGGGCTGAATTAATTTTGTAAAATTACGAGAAAATCTGTGATTAGTGTAGATTTGAAAATTTGTAATAGAATAGATTATTCTGTAAAATTTTTATTTTTCAAATCTGTAATCTGGACGGGTCGAGGACGAAGAACGAAAACGGAGCCGACGGTGGCAGGTGGCGGCGGGCGCGCGGGCCGTACCTGGCGGACAACGGCCGCGAGCGCGCTGCTGGGCGATTTTGGCGGCGGTGGCTGTCGTCGACAGCTGCTGTCCCTGCGGCGGTGGCTCGTGTTTTGGTGGTTTGTGCAATCCTGTGTAAACCCTAGGGTTTGCATTAGGGTTAGGGCAAATCATCAGATCACAAAGGCCTAAATCCCAAAAGATTTGGTGGATAAAGATTTGGAGGCCCTAGAAGATTTGAGAAGATTTGGATTTATCCAAATAGATTCATAATTCAAATTGTAATAGATAGGATTTGTTTTTCCTATTTTGTGGGGCCACGAGGAATTTTTGTCTGCCTTAATTGTCCTCGTATGATATGTGATTTATTTATGTGCGCACTTGAGCATGTGTAGATAATAGGAAAAGCATGATTTATCGCTTTTATTATTTACAGCTTTCCAAGCATGCTTATATGATTAATTTCTTGTTGGACTATATTTTGGAAATTTTTGGGCTTGTTTAATTACATGCAAAAAATTTGGAAAATATAATAACAAAGAAATTATGTGTGCGCATATAAGAAACCTTTTAAAAGAAAAATACTAAGCAGATGGTAAGATCAATGATGAGTTATGCAAACTTACCAATTTCATTTTGGGGCTACGCATTGGAAACGGCAGCTTACGGGCTAAATGTGGTGCCTTCTAAATCAGTTCCTAAGATGCCTTCTAAGCTCTTCCTTGGTCGCAAACCGAGTTTGTGCAAGTTTAGAGTTTGGGGCTGTCCGGCACACGTACTGTCGAAGGAACCTGATAAGTTAGAAAGCAGGTCAAAAGTAATGCTGTTCATAGGGTATCCCAGGCAAATGAAAGGTGGTTACTTTTACTGTCCTGAGAGTCAGAAAGTCGTTTTTAGCACTAACGCTAGATTCTTGGAGGACGAGTATGTGACTAATCACAAGTCAAGGAGTGATATCGTTCATCAAGAAATTGAAAACGAGAATGCGATTCCAAGGGAAGGGGAACATGTAGATGTGGGTACACCTGTGAGAGGTTCAGCACCACAGACACGTTCTTCAGTGCAAGGTGCAGAACCACAAGTTACTGCACCTACTACTAACACGACACCGATGCCTCGTCGTAGTGGGAGAGTTATTTTCCAGCCGAAAAGGTACATGTTCGTGGGTGAGTTTGATGGATTTATATACTGAAAGCATTATGATTGGTATATTATATACAAGGTCAATTGGTTAATATACTGGGAATCATAAATGTTGTATGTTCATCTCCTGTCTGAATTAACAAACATGTGTCGCAAACGCAATTATCCTCTTATCTCGTCGATAGGGAGATCATACGGTGTGTAGAAGATCACGGAAGATCGTATGGATCGTTTGACCTAGCTAGATATAAATAGTTATCACAGCTGAGACAGTTCCAGGATAAACTGTCGGTGTAGGCTGCAGCATACGCAGTAATAAGCATTTTATCTTGGATGGTTTGGTATGCTGGTGTGGGGCACACATTGATAAGGACCTAAGTCGAGATCGATTCTTTTATCTGACATTAAAAGAATCTAGATCTCTATGGCTTGACGAGATCCTAAGCCTAAATAAAGGTACAGAAGTATATGCAAATTGTGTATTACTTTGAGTTGCAGTGAAAGGCTCTAGTTGAGCTTGTATATCTGTATCTTGGGTAATAGCAGTTTGTGTATGACTGTCTGGTACTGGAACTAGGTAACCACATCCAGTATAGGATGGTGACATTCCCTGAACAACTCAAAAGGTTCGTTATGCTAAGTCCTGCAGGCTGATTAAGTTCAAGCATAAGTGAAAAGGTTTGAGTAGATTGATTCAGGAATATAAGATGTTAATTAATTAAATAGCTTGTCAGAGCTTAAATTAATTAACGAATGTCTGTAACCTTAAATGTGGGGATATACCGAGCCCATGCAACCCGTACCTCAAAACGTGGTAGCAAATAGGTTGGACAATATTTATTCTCTGATGGAATGAATCAATATTAATTAATTAATTATATTCTGGATTGAATATGAGAATTAATTAATTGATAGACCTTATTTGCTATTTGCATTCTGGTCCCTGGTCTGGCCCATGAAACTCAAGCCCAATAGGAGTCCAATATTTTCCTATAAATAGGCCTCAGTTCCTCAGATCACAACACACCACAAGATCATAAGTTGCACACAGCAAACCAGGTTTTGAGAGCTGTAGTGATCGGCTAAGATCTGAGAACGAGGAGGAAATTCTGCTTCTCAACCGGGCAAGGGATCTGATAGAGAATCTTCACCAGATTTTCAGATCGAGTTGGGATACAGATCAGAAGATCAAATCAGGAGGATTCTTCTTCTTCTCTCTCTCCTTGTTTTCGAAAATAAATGCTTTATTTTCTCAAGATTTATTTCCTCAACCTGTTAGGAATTGAATCTTTGTGCGTGGGAAAGATCAAAGGGCATCTCCACGCATTCGTTCTTCAGAGTTCATCAATTCAGGTATTCCGCATAAACCTTCTTATGCATAATAATATAGGAGCATGCTAGGATTGTTCATAGGCATAGCAATTTATTTTTGATATTTCAATTAACGATCCTTGGCAAATGGACTTCGTGATTCAGTTCACGAATCCCTTCAATTAGTATCAAAGCCATGTTAAATTAATTGGCTCTATTGGAAAAATAATATTGCCTATGAATTGCATGATTATTATTATTGAATGCATGTCATGGATGGTTTTGGATTGAATTGTATGTTTTTCGTCCTCGTGGTTCTCGGGTTAATCCGCCCTTTTATAGGGATTCGTTTTTCACCCACGAGATAAATTCGTGGTTAGATTTAGATTTTTAGATTGTAATTAGGATTATTCCATGTAATCTTTTATTTCAAAAATTAAATTTGTAAAACGAAGAACGAAGAACGTGAAGAACACGAAGAACGAAGGGCCGCACGACGCATGACAGCGTCGGCACGGCGGGAAGGCCATGCATGGCTGTCAGGCGCGGCGGGGCTCGGTGGCAGGGCGCACGGCCAGGCGCGGCAGAGGCGCAGCCGCGCGCGCGCACGCAGGCGACGGCTACGCGGCCCATGGCCGGCCAGGGCTGGGGTGCGGCGGCTCCGAGAAAGGTCGACGGCGCGAAGGAAGCCGGGGCAGGCGGCCGGGATGGCGGCGAGCAGCCAGGGTGCGCGCGCGCAGCAGGCCTACGTGACCCTGTGCATGCGCCAGCGGTGCGTCTCCCCCCCCTCGGTCGACGTCGGCAGGTGAAGCAGGTGTGGCGGCGGTGGCTCAGGTGACCGGCGTCGCGAGCTGGGACGGTGACGGGCTGGGCGCGCGAGATGGGTACGGAAAAACCGTAGGGTTTTTTCGTGGTTCACGCGAGCTTCCGATTCCATTCTTGTGCGATTCCAGTGAGTCACGGAGGCCGACAGTGGAGAAGAAAAGTGAATGGCGGTTCGGGCAATGGTCGGGGCAAGCCGGGGCGGCGGCATGCAAAACGGGCGACGGCCAGAGGAGGCGGATCACGGGCTACAACCATGCACGTACGTGCATGGTTGTTGCGCGATTCCGAGAGCCCTCACGGCGGCGGCGAGACGCCGGCGGCGGTGGTTTGCCGGTGGTGGCTCGTCGGGCTAAGTTCTCGCGGGCTATTGGGCTTGCAATGTGTGCCTAGGCCCGCGATTTGGTTAACTGGCCCAATTGTCCAATTTTCTAATGGATCAAATCTTGGAGGCCCAAATTCAGAAAATAAATTCAGGTCTCAGTCCAAGTAGTGGGAGCCCAGTCGAAGATCTGTATTATTAATTTCAACTTGTAATAGTTAGAATTAATTTTATTTCGTATCATGGGGCCACGAGGACATTTTTTATTTGCTTTATTATCTGTCTTCGCATGATATACGTGTTTAATCTAATTGCACAGCATATAAGCATGTTGTAGATAATAGGAGCACGTTTACTGCTTTTATTTACAACTTTAAAGCATGCTATGTGATTTATTTTGTGTAATTAATTATAACTATAAATTCGGGGTTCATGCTATGCATGATAGAATTTTAGCAATGTTTTAATTATGGCTACATAAAATAATCTGTGCAATTGAACCTTATGAACTAAAAATTACTAAGCTCATAATTTAGTAAGACCTCCACAAAGCGATCCTTTATTGGAAGTGGATAATTTATTAGGTAAACGTCTACATGTGTAGCTTACTTAATTTATTATTCATAAGTTCTAATAGATAGGATTTCTTAAAACAAACATTTAATTCATGTGAGAAGTGGGAGTTCATGCATAAACGTCTACATGTGTAGCTTGCGCATTGAATTTTCATAAGTTCTCTAGGGATTGAATTAAATGAGACAACCTTATTATAGGGATCGGGTGTGTTCTAATAGATCCTTATATGGGAGGGTTGGCTTTGGTGGTAGGCTAGCTTAGATGTTATCCAGAGTATAACTCATTTGTGATGTCCCTGCTCAGTAGGATAATATGGTCTTAAGTTAGTCTCCAATTATTAATTCCATTTGTCTAAGGAACCCGGGCATGGATTGGAATTAAAGGACTGGAATTGAAAGATGCAGTCTGGTTAAGTGTTTTGTTGTAAACGTCCACATGTGTGGCTTGCAATAGTAATACTTAGGCAAATTGGAGGAAACATTAATATTGCTTTATCATAAGGTTTCAATATTTAATTGTTTCAATAGTTTGCGATTATGTTTTAATTTCTGTTTTAATTTATTGTTTTCAGACATGTCTTTACCGAATGTAATCAATATCTTAGCACAAAACCAATTAACCGGTCCCAATTTCCAATAATGGAAACGCAACTTGGATTACATCCTTGTCGCAGAGGAACACAAGTTTGTCCTTGATAAGCCTCGTCCGGCTGATCTCACTAATGCATCGACTGATGAGGAAAGGAGCTACTATAACAAGTGGCTAAAGTCAAACAATATAGTGAAATGCTATATGATGACTACTATGTCCAAGGTACTTGCACAGCAGCATCATTCATATGATAATGCTAGTGACATAATGGACAGCCTCATAGCGACCTATGGTGAGTCAGACCGAGCAGTCAGATTCAATCTCATGAGGGAAATCGTGGGAAAGAAAATGGCAGAAGGTAGCTCGGTCAGAGAGCACATGGTCGGCATGACTCACCTCATGGATGAGCTCACGCTGCACGGAGGTGGTATCGATGCGGAAGCGCAGGTTGATATCATCCTCAACTCTCTGTCAAAGTCCTATGAGAACTTTAGACTGAATGTTGTCATGAACAAGAAAGAGTACACTCTTAACGAGCTACTCAATGACTTGATGGCAGCGGAATCAGTTATGCAGCCAGAAAAAGTTGCTTTGGATACTTCTAGCAATCGTCCTGTTGTGCTGGTTGGCAAGAGGCGCAAAGGAATATTTAAGAAGAAAGCCAAAGGTACAACTTCTGGTAGAAAGTCAAAAAGGACACCGGGCGTGCCTGCAAAAAGGGACAAGTGTTTCAGGTGTGGCAAGGCTGGTCACTGGAAGAAAGATTGTCAAGTCAGGAAGACTGGACAAGGTGCGTCATGTACATTTATAACGGAAACATGTTTAGCATCGGTTTCTACCCATTCTTGGGTAGTGGATACTGGAGCTACTGACCATGTTTGTTATACTTTGCAGGGGTTCAGGCCGACAAGGCAGCTGAAGCATGACGAGATTACCATCTCAATGGGCAGCGGAGAGCGAGTCTCAGCAGTAGCCATTGGAGATTTTACTTTATGCTTTGAAAACAATGTTTTGATTTTGAGAGATGTTTTATATGTGCCGGTTTTTCGGTGGAATTTAATTTCAGTTTCCAAGTTATTTTGTGATGGATATTCAGTTATTTTTTATAGTGGATCATTGGTAATAACGGTGTAATCTGTCATGGCAAACTGATTAACTCTCTCTATATCATAGATTGTATGCATAAATCTTCTGTGAATGTTGCAAACTCATCCAATAATAATAATCATTTAAAGAGAAAGTTTTCTTCCAATGAGGATCAAACATATCTCTGGCACTTGAGACTAGGTCACATCAATCTAAAGAGGATTAAAAGATTAGCATGCGATGGGCTCTTGGATTCTTTCCAAGTGGTACCGCATCAAATCTGTAAGTACTGTATAGAAGGAAAGATGACGACCAGGCCTTTTAAGGCAAGTCAGTCTCGATTGGAATTGATCCATTCTAACTTATGTGGACCAATGTCCACGCAAGCTCGTGGAGGTTATGAGTACTTTGCCACATTCATTGACGATTACTCAAGATTCGGATATGTCTATTTGCTTCGCCATAAGTCTGAATGATTTGAGAAATTCAAAGAGTTTAGGACTGAGGTAGAAAAGAAGCTAGGTAAGACTATCAAGACACTACGATCAGATCATGGTGGTGAATACCTCAGTAACGAGTTCTTGCAGTACTTGTCAGACGGGATTACATCCGAGTGGACTACACCAGGAACGCCTCAACAAAATGGTGTAGCGGAAAGAAGAAATAGAACTCTCTTGGAAATGGTCAGGTCGATGATGAGTTATGCAAGCTTGCCGATTTCGTTTTGGAGATATGCCTTGGAGACAGCGGCCTATTTGCTTAACCTGGTACCTTCTAAATTAGTTCCTAAAACACCTCTGGAACTCTGGTATGGGCGAAAGCCAAGTTTGAACAGAGTGAGGGTTTGGGGTTGTCCAGCATATTTGCTGACAAAGGAACCTGACAAGTTAGAAAGTAGGTGTAAGCTGATGCTGTTTGTAGGATATCCCAGGCAAACGAAAGGTGGTTATTTCTATTCTCCTGAGAATCAGAAAGTCGTTGTCAGTACCAATGCGAGATTCTTGCAGGGCGAATATGTAAGAAACCACATATCTAAGAGTGAAATTGTCCTCCACGAGCTTGAGGACAAGGAATCAATTCCATCAAGAAAGCCCAGTGTAATGGTAAATCCACCTACAACAGGTGAGGCTATACCAACACTGCCACTAATGCAAGGAATGGGACCAACGCGTACTGTGCCAACTACTAACACGGTTCAGATGCCTCGTCGCAGTTGGAGGGTTATCCACCAACCCGAAAGGTACATGTTCGTGGGAGAGTCTTCTGACTTGATCCCGGAAAACGGATAGGATGATACCGATACCTGGACATATGACGAGGCGTAATCTGATAAAGATGCAGACAAATGGCTGATCGCCATGGATTCCAAAATAGAATCCATTACAGCTATGGATGTATACCAGAAAACTGATTTGCCAGATAACTGTCGAGCCATAGGGTGCAAATGGGTATACAAAAGAAAGAAAGGAGCGAATGGTGAAATTACAGCTTTCAAAGCAAGGCTGGTGGCGAAGGGTTATAGTTAGAAAGAAGGTGTAGACTATGACGAGACCTTCTCACCGGTAGCCATGCTTAAGTCCATTTGTATACTCCTAGCCATAGCAGCACATAAGGACCTAGAAATCTGGCAGATGGATGTCAAAACTGCATTTCTAAACGGGTACCTTGAAGAAGGTAGGGACATCTACATGCAACAGCTAGAAGGTTATGTGCAGAAGGGCGAAGAACATTTGGTCTGGAAGCTAAGGAAGTCGCTGTATGGACTTAAACAAGCTTCACGGTCATGGAATCTGCGTTTTGATGAAGTGACTGAATCCTATGGATTTTCACAGTGCTCAAACGAGAGTTGCATGTACCGTCTATGTGTCAGCGGAAGCGTGGTGTTCCTTGCACTTTATGTAGATGATATTCTCCTATTTGGCGACAATGTGGAAGTATTGTCGGGCATAAAGGGGTGGTTATCCGAGCAGTTTCATATGAAGGACCTCGGGGAGGCAGGATACATCCTAGGGGTAAAAGTATTGCGGGAGCGCAATAAGAGGATGCTGACCTTATCTCAAGGATCATATGTGGATACTGTGATTGCCCGTTTCAGCATGCAAACTGCCAAGAAAGGTCTGTTACCCTTCAGACATGGCATATATCTTTCCAATGGTCAGTGTCCGGTGACACAAAGGGAGAAAGATGAAATGAGGAACATGCCGTATGCATCGGCCGTGGGGAGCCTCATGTATTCAATGCTATGTACGAGGCCAGATATCTGCTTTGATGTAGGCATGGTAGCGAGATACCAGTCTAACCCTGGACAGGCGCATTGGACCGCGGTAAAGCACATACTCAAATACTTGAAAAGGACTAGAGACTATTGTCTCGTCTATCAGTGTGAGGAGTTGTGCCCTGTGGGTTATACTAATTCGGATTTCCAGGCAGACCGAGACGAAAAGAAGTCCACCTCTGGCTATGTGCTTACATTGGGAGGTGGGGCCATATCATGGAGGAGTGCAAAGCAGAACTGCATTGCAGACTCCACCATGGAAGCAGAATATGTGGCAGCTTCTGAAGCTTTGAAAGAAGCAGTATGGTTTCGAAACTTCCTTCTGGACTTGGACGTGATTCCTAAGCTGCCCAAGACAATCATGATATACTGTGATAATTCGGGAGCTGTGGCTAATTCAAAGGAACCACGAACTCACAGAGCAACAAAACACATTGAAAGGAAGTACCATATTATACGAGAAATCGTAGCAAGGGGAGATGTGCTAGTAGAGAAGATTGATACAAGAAATAATCTAGCGGATCCATTCACAAAGGCTCTGCCTCAGAAGGTCTACGAGATTCATGTACGTAACCTTGGGCTGAGGGCAAAGCTATCCACGTAGAATGTTTGATGCAATAACTAGATTAGTTTAGACGCGTTATACTCTGGAAAGCACCTGTATAATGCTTTGAGTATAAGTGGGAGATTGATGGATTTATATACTGAAATCACTTTGATTGGTATATTATGTACAAGGTCGATTGGTTAATATATTGGAAATCATAAATGTTGTATGTTCATCTCCTGTCTGAATTAACAAACATGTGTCGCAAACGCAATTATCCTCTTATCTCGTCGATAGGGAGATCATACGGTGTATAGAAGATCATGGAAGATCGTATGGATCGTTTGACCTAGAGAGATATAAATAGTTATCACAGCTGAGACAGTTCCAGGATAAACTGTCGGTGTAGGCTGCAGCATACGCAGTAATAAGCATCTTATCTTGGATGGCTTGGTACGCTGGTGTGGGGCACACATCGATAAGGACCTAAGTCGAGATCGATTCTTTTATCTGACATTAAAAGAATCTAGATCTCTATGGCTTGACGAGATCCTAAGCCTAAATGAAGGTACAGAAGTATATGCAAATTGTGTATTACTTTGAGTTGCAGTGAAAGGCTCTAGTTGAGCTTGTATATCTGTATCTTGGGTAATAGCAGTTTGTGTATGACTGTCTAGTACTGGAACTAGGTAACCACATCCAGTATATGATGGTGACATTCCCTGAACAGCTCAAAAGGTTCGTTATGCTAAGTCCTGCAGGCTGATTAAGTTCAAGCATAAGTGAAAAGGTTTGAGTTGATTGATTCAGGAATATAAGATTTAATTAATTAAATAGCTTGTCAGAGCTTAAATTAATTAACGAATGTCTGTAACCTTAAATGTGGGGATATACCGAGCCCATGCAACCCGTACCTCAAAACGTGGTAGCAAATAGGTAGGACAGTATTTATTCTCTAGTGGAATGAATCAATATTAATTAATTAATTATATTCTGGCTTGAATATGGGAATTAATTAATTGATAGGCCTTATTTGCTATTTGCATTCTTGTCCCTGGTCTGGCCCATGAAACTCAAGCCCAATAGGAGTCCATTATTTTCCTATAAATAGGCCTCAGTTCCTTAGATCACAACACACCACAAGATCATAAGTTGCACACAGCAAACCAGGTTTTGGGAGCTGTGGTGATCGACTAAGATCTGAGAATGAGGAGGAAATTCTGCTTCTCAACCGGGCAAGGGATCTGATAGAGAATCTTCACCAGATTTTTAGATCGAGTTGGGATACAGATCAGAAGATCAAATCAGGAGGATTCTTCTTCTTCTCTCTTTCCTTGTTTTCGAAAATAACTGCTTTATTTTCTCATGATTTATTTCCTCAACCTGTTAGGAATTGAATCTTTGTGCGTGTGAAAGATCAAAGGGCATCTCCGCGCACTCGTTCTTCAGAGTTCATCAATCCAAGTATTCCGCATAAACCTTCTTATGCATAATAATATAGGACCATGCTAGGATTGTTCATATGCATAGCAATTTATTTTTGATATTCCAATTAACGATCCTTGGCAAATGGACTTCGTGATTCAGTTCACGAATCCCTTCAGAGTCTTCGAACTTGAGCCCTGATATGTGCATAAAATGACCTATTTTTCGATGTGTGTGCGTGCATGTTTGTGACCATTTTACCCTCATATCATATGCTTTCGTTGTTCTTTTGTCTTGTTTTCGTGTTTGAAATATTGTAGGACGTGTTTTGGGCATAAAACAACACTTTTTGATGAGTTTTGGATGGAAATCGCCCAAGCTAGGAGTCAAAAGGAAGCAGGATCGACCGAGCAGAGCAGGAAGGGTGCAAGGGGCATTTTAGAGACTTCGCTCGGCCGAGCCAAACCCTTCAGAGAGGTGGCTCGATCGAACCAGAACGTGATTTTCAGCATTTTGCAGTTTTCAGCATGGCTCGGGCGAGCCAGAACGTGTTGAATGGATTTGTTTGTTGAACATTGCTTTTGATGGTATGTTTTGTGGAGCTAGTGGAAAAATGAATTATTAGTATAGATTTTGGATAGTGGAATGATGGTGGAAAGAGGTTTTGGAAATGAATATGGTTGAGGATTGTTTGATTGTGATTGTGGAGAGAATCATTAATGAGTTGGCATGATTGAATACTTCCTATTATGCACGGTTTGTGGTTTGGATTATTGGTTTGGTTTGAATGGTGGAACTATTGGATATGATCTTATCATTGTTGATATTTAGTTTGTGGATAGTTTGGTGGATATGAGAGCTTTATTGGTTTGTTTTATGCTCAAGTGTTTGGTGGTGTTTGTGTTGATCTAGTAGGTACAAATAAGGTCTTGGAGAGCGGTTTGATCGTGTGTGCCGATGGGTAACGCTTTCTATCGTTCCTTCTACCAATTTGATTCATTACATTGTTTTATGGCATGTAGATTGTGGTTAGGATGTTGTGTGCTTGTGTGTGTGTGATGAACCCGAACTAGACTTGAGGTTTGAATCATGATTTACTTGGTGAAGTTGGATGTTTATCTCAACCAATGATAGGGCGGAATCTAGTTGTCGAAGCATGTCTTAAGTTTAACTTTTGAATTGCCGAGTTTTGTGTGTGGTTAATGCATAGGACTTGACAAAAAGCTGTGAGGTTTGAGCCATGATATTGTCATATCTTTATTGTTTGTGAGTGGCAAGATTGAGAGTACGAGATCTAGAACTTTCATCCTTTCTCTATCTATTGGCATGAGTGTGTAACTAGAAAATGATCTTAGCCATCGATTCTTAGTCCTACCTTTCACACCGGGAGTATAAGGTGGTTGTTATCATTATTTTGCCTTTCGTATCTTTGACCCCCGTGATTGAGCTTTATTGGTGAATCTTCTTTGATATAATTAGGATCAAGTTTGGGGGGAAAGAGTGTATGAGGGTGAATACGGTGATGAGAGTTGGGATGGGAATTGATTGAATTTGTATTGATGGGAAATGTTGAGGTGTGAAAGATATGAAATAAAGGATTGGTTTGAATCCTAGAAAATGTGGCACCAACGAACGAAATTTTTGGTGTAAGTGTTTGATAAAGGAAAAATAAAAGAGGGCACCGACAAATGAATGAATGATGGTGCATTTGAAAAATGATGAAAAAGAAAAGAAAAGAGAAAAGAAAAGAAAAAAAAAGTGTGTTGTGAAATGAAAAAGCCTCGGGGTTTGTAGTGGTTCGAAAATAACAAGTTTGGGGGTTTTGGGAAATTGAGAAGTTTAGTCACTTTGGCCCAAAACCACCCACCTTTTAGTTAGCCACGTTACAACCCGTGAAAAGACCTTTTTGATTCTAGAAACTAACTCATTGTAGTATAGTGGTGAGAATGGATGCAAGCCTATGGAAATCGAGCTCGATATCTTGTGATTGAGTGAATATCATCGTCCCTAAACACGTGAGGGAGTGCTTTCGTTTCTTGTATCCATTTTTTATGAGTGGTTCATGTCCTTAGCTTTAACCTTGTTACAAAGTTAGGTGATAATCTCGTTTTACTTGAACATGCTAAGATAACTTTGATGAGCTATGAGGTATTCCATAAGGTAGATTAATAGCTTTACTTTGTTTTGATTGAGGACAATCAAAGGTTCAAGTTTGGGGGATTATGATATGTGCGTAAAATGACATATTTTTCGATGTGTGCGCGTGCATGTTTGTGGCCATTTTACCCTCATATCATATGCTTTCGTTGTTCTTTTGTCTTGTTTTCGTATTTTCGTGTTTGAAATGTTGTAGGACGTGTTTTGGGCATAAAACAACACTTTTGGATGAGTTTTGGATGAAAATCGCCCGAGCTAGGAGTCAAAAGGAAGCAGGATCGACCGAGCAGAGCAGGAAGGGTGCAGGGGGCATTTCAGAGACTTCGCTCGGCCGAGCCAACTTGGCTCGGTCGAGCCAAATTGGTTCGGTCGAGCTAGAATGTGATTTTCAGCATTTGGCAGTTTTCAGCATGGCTCGGGCGATCCGAGGCCCTGTTTGCTCATTATAAAAGGGGGAAAAACGGTTATTTTGACAACTTTTAGATACTTTTTCATAACTTTGAATAACCACCTCCTAAATTCTCTCTACGATTCCCATTTCCATCACTTCCAAAACCTTACCCAAGGTATTAAGAAGCTAATTCATCAATCCTTGGAGAAGAATTGAAGATCCAAGGGGGTAGATCAAGACCTAGCAAATCCAATTGGGGAAGATTTCACTTTCTACTTATCAATTGTAATGGATGTATTTGATTTCAACTTTGTATTGTTACAATTGAGAGGTATGTTTCTCTAATTAAATTTGGATGTTGATTTGAACAAGGATGCATGAAGACTAGGTTTGATAATTGCTTGTTTACTTTCCTTTGAGGGATTGATTTGCACTTGAGCTTGTTTCTTAACTATTAGGTGTAGGTAATAGCCAGCCTTTAGATAGTTGACGTGAACGTTGCAGCCAACACGCGGACAGAATCGTCGTGATAAGTGTATAATCTTACAATTCTAGTTCCAATCCATGTGCGGTGCTAGTTTGTAGGGCGATAATTGACGGTCGATTGGGAGTGAGCTAGTAATTAATAATGTAGCTGTTTGCAATTTCTAGTTCATCTACCGCTAGTTATCCGTAGCAAGTGGCTAGCGAAATTAGAGTCGATTGCTCAACGTCCTAGGGATTAAAATGTGTTTACATCAATGATTAATCTAATTGGATTGCATCTACATTTATTTCAACATCCTATCTACCTCATTTGAGTTTTTGTTTGTCTTGGTTTACCAATGTGTGTAGAGAATTGATTGAATGTTTATTGTTGGTTTAATTCATTGTTTGTTATATGTTGTTCGCATAAGTTTAAATTGAATGCCTAGATTGATAGAAATTACTCAATGATTTTATGTTACCTAGCTATTAGACTTTGCTATAGTATCCCGGTAATCTAGCGGGCGAAGGGAAGGAGGACCTGGATTTGACAAATTTTATTCTTGTGTAGCTAAGAGTTTAATTTTTATTGAAATTTTAGCCGCATCAAGCCCGGAAGATGGACATGAGGACTCTGACCCACTGACTTACGAAGAGGCAGTGTAGGACAATGATGTTGAAAAATGGCGTGTCGCCATGGATTCTGAAATTGAATCCATAACTGTTATGGATGTTTACCAGAACACTGATTTGTCGGATAGCTTTAGGGACATAGGGTGCAAATGGGTATACAAGAGAAAGAAAGGGGCGGATGGAAAGTGTAGGGTTTTTACGTGAACCGAATCACCAAAACCAAACTGAACCGGATCGATTTATGGTTATTGCACATAATCTAAATTCACAAAACCCTAGCATGCTCGTATGAATTTAATATAAAGATTTTTAGATTGAGAGATTACCGTAAATCCGTCGAGTCTGAACTTATCTTTTGCGTTTGAATTTCCAACTTGAAATCAACCACGCAATCCGAATTTATCTGCAGAATTAGAAATTAGAAATCTAATTCCTAAGATAAAATCGAAATAAATAAATAGGGAAGAAGAAATCTGTTGTTCTCCAGATTAGATCTTCAGATCTGTGTCAAGGTGCTGATCAGATCTACTACTGGTGAGGATTCCGTAGATATGTTGCTTGAGCAGGACCAGAATTCGAAAATTCTCCTCCTTTCCCTTCTCCAAAAACGGCGCCCCTCTCTCTCTCTAGGTTTAGTGTATTTCAACTGTGTTACAACTTATGAGAGAGAGCTGTCTATTTATAACCTAGGGTTGTAAACCCTAATGGGCACCTGGGCTCAATTCAGCACACTTTTTGGGCCAGACCTGGGACCTAATGCAAATAATAAAGTGGGCCTATAAATTAATTAATTCCCATGTCCACAACCCAGGACACAATTAATTAATTAATATTAATTCTTTTTCACCACAGAATTAATACTGACCTACCCCTTTATAACCACGTTATGAGAACGACTTGCATTAATTGAGAATCCCCATATTTAAGGTTACCGGACATCCATTAATTAATTGGAGCCTCTGACAAGCTCTAACTACAATTAATTAATATCTTATAATTCCTGATTAGTACCACTCAAACCTTATCACTCGTGCTTGAAATTAATCAGCCTGCAGGACTTTGGCACGATGAATGTTTTTGAGCTCCTCAGGGAATGTCCTCATCCTATTACTAGGATATGGTTACCTAAACCTAGTCTCAGGCGGTACTACACAAACTGCTGTTACCCAAGATGCGGATATACGAGCACGTTACTTAAGCTCTCCACCATGGCAAGTCAAAGCAACAGTCAACCCGTGCAAACCCCTGAACCTTCGTTAGGGTTTGGACTCAATCAATATAACGAGAGCTTGTATTCACTGATGTCAGACAGATGAATACATCTCACTGCGGTCCATCAATACGCCACCTCTGCGTACCAGCATGTCAAGTAACCAAGACAGACTACTTATTTCGACAATGTTGCAGCCATCCGGACAGACGTATCCTCATACGCTGTCTCGGCTGTGATCAGGTTTATGTCTCACTAGGTCAAGTGATCATACTGTCTTCTGCGATCTACAACACGCCGTATGATCGTCCCTATCGGTGAGACAAGAGGATACCATTGTTCATACATGTAAGATTGTTAACAGATAGGAGAAATAAACCGTTGTATACACATTATAATAAATGCTTTCAGTATACAAAACCCATCAGAAAGATTACGGCTTTTAAAACCAGGCTGGTGGCAAAGGGTTATAGTCAGAAAGAGGGAATTGACTATGACGAAACCTTTTCACCCGTATCCATGCTCAAATCCATCCGGATACTCCTTGCCATAGTTGCGCATATGGACCTTGAGATATGGCAGATTGATGTCAAAACTGCTTTTCTAAACGGTTACCTTGAAGAAGGTAGGGACATCTATATACAGCAACCCGAGGGTTACATACGCAAGGGCGAAGAACATCTTGTCTGGAAGCTTAGGAAGTCCTTGTATGGACTTAAGCAAGCTTCAAGGTCGTGGAACTTACTTTTCAACGATGTGATTAAATCCTATGGATTTTCACAGTTGGAAAACGAAAGTTGTGTTTACCGACTTTTGTCAGTGGGAACGTGGTTTTCCTTGCACTATATGTTGATGACATACTCCTATTTGGAAACAACGAGGGAGTGATGTCCGAAATCAAGGTTTGGTTATCCAAATAGTTCCAAATGAAGGATTTGGGAGACGCTGGCTACATTCTTGGGATTCAGGTCTTACGAGATCGTAAGAGAAGAATGTTGAGCATATCCCAGGCATCCTATGTGGATACTATGATAGCCCGGTTCAGCATGCAACTCGCCAAGAAGGGTTTGCTACCTTTCCGACATGGCGTTCATCTTTCTAGTGGGCAGTGTCCTCAGACACAGCAGGAGAAATATGAGATGAGTCTTGTACCATACGCTTCGGCGGTGGGTAGCCTCATGTATACGATGCTGTGTACCAGGCCAGATATCTGTTATGACGTTGGCATGGTAGCAAGATATCAGTCTAACCCTGGACAGGCACATTTGACTGCGGTAAAGCACATCCTCAAGTATTTGAAGAGAACTAGGAATTATTGCCTAGTTTATCAAATTGAGGATTTGTGCCCTATGGGTTATACAGACTCGGATTTCCAAGGGGACCAGGATGAGAAGAAATCGACCTCAGGATATGTGTTTACCCTGGGAGGTGGAGCTGTATCTTGGAGGAGCTCAAACCAGAAATGCATTGCTGACTCCACCATGGAGGCGGAATATGTCGCCACCTCCGACGCCTCGAAAGAGGGGGTATGGCTCAGGAACTACCTTTTAGAGTTGGGGGTGATCACTGTTATATCTAACAGATTAATTATAATAACAGCTGCAAATAAATTTGTAAACCCTAAGGTTATCGATCCAGGGGAATTGTGTGGGGAAATTATCTTATGTACTAATTATGGTTCTAAAATTCATTGTTTGAGGAATTCAAAATCAGGGTTTTGGTTTGGAAAATAAAGATAACAATACTTGAAAATTAAAGGAGTTTTGAAAGCAAATTAAAGGAGCACAGATTCTAGGGAAGAACTCTTATTATGGATAACATGTAGAAGCCAATTAATTTAACAGGTGGAATACTGCAACAAAGCTATATTTCCTTGTTTGGCAAATATAACCTAGATTACTAATTAGTGACTATCTCCGCTCGGTCTCAAAGTACACCAAATTAGTCAATCTGATAAGCAAATCAGTTCAATTCCTACAGTCTAGTACATCTGTTTGGATAGTGTAGATTGTATCATGCATTCCTATTCCCACTATTAATATTCACCTCTCG
>JAPKLW010000392.1:24794-55036 GCA_026898455.1 Plectranthus barbatus | reverse complement strand
ATTAATTAATCCTAACATGCATCCATAATAGTATCAACCCCTAGAACCTGCTAGGGTTTCTAGCCACTCATCGCAGATAGAAATCCAAAAGAAAACATATTAAATTGCATAAACATAAAGAACTTACAAGAAAATAAAAGGGTTTCGTGTTTCCCAAGTCTCCAAACTCTAAAAACTCTAAAATATGATTGGGAATAATGGGGAATGCTCAAAAATCGAGTTTAGTAGGCTATTTATAGTGGTGGATGTGTATCCTATCAAATCTAGGGCTAAAGATATGAATAAATCCGTTTTTCCTCGAATTTCCGCTCCAGAAGACAGCCTCGCGTCGATCGTGGCTGATCCACGTCGATCGACGTGGCTTCTTGGTTAGCGTCGATCGATGCTGATTGGCGTCTGTCGACGCAGCTTCTCGCCCCTTCTGCGCGGTCTCAAGGTTTTTGCCATAACTTTCTCTCCCAAACTACGATTGACCCGATTCCAGTTGCGTTGGAGAGCTAACTCAAAGAATCATCCATTGCCATGTGCCAATAGCTCGAATTCCTCTTGTGGAAGAACTCGTCACTGCTTCCGGAATGGATTTCTCGTGAACTTAGGCCTAAAACCCTACAAGAACACCAAAATGCGCATAATACCACCTAATATAGACTCATGCATAGAATATATATATAAACTCAATAAAACTACATAAAATAGTAGAAAAAATATAGATAAGCGAGTAAAATAATGAGCTTATCAGGGCGTGATCCTGAGTTTACCGAGGAGCATCACAATTTATTGTGATAACTCTAGTGCAGTGGCAAACTCAAAGGAACCACGGTCTCACAGGGCAAGCAAACATATAGAGAGAAAGTACCATATCATACGAGAAATCATATCGAGAGGTGATGTGCTGATCAAGAAAATTGACACTAAGGACAACCTTGCTGATCCATTTACAAAGAGCTTGCCGCAGAAAGTTTACGAAAGGCATATTTGTAAGCAGGGTTTGAGGTGGATGCCGACCACTGACAGTGGTTAAAGAGATAGCAAGTTAGATAGACAGACTGTATACTCTGTAATAGCTTAGTTATGCTTTGAGTAGAAGTGGGAGATTGATGGGTTTTGTATACTGAAAGCATTTATTATAATGAGTATACAACGATTTATTTCTCCAATCTGTTAAACAATCTTACATGTATGTAACAATGGTATACTTTTGTCTCACCGATAGGGACGATTATACGGCGTGTTGTAGATCGCAGAAGACAGTATGATCACTTGACCTAGTGAGACAAAAACCTTATCACGGCTGAGACAATGTATGAGGATACTGATGGGTTTTGTATACTGAAAGCATTTATTATAATGAGTATACAACTGTTTATTTCTCCTATCTGTTAACAATCTTACATGTATGAAAAATGGTATCCTCTTGTCTCACCGATAGGGACGATCATACGGCGTGTTGTAGATCACAGAAGACAGTATAATCACTTGACCTAGTGAGACATAAACCTGATCACAGCCGAGACAGCGTATGAGGATACGTCTGTCCAGATGGTTGCGGCATTGTCGGAATAAGTAGTCTGTCTTAGCTACTTGACATGCTGGTACGTAAAGGTGGCGTATTGATGGACCGCAGTGAGATGTATTCGTCTGTCTGACATCAACAAATACAAGATCTCGTTATATTGATTGAGTCCAAACCCTAACGAAGGTTTAGGGGTTTGCACGGGTTGACTGTTGCTTTGACTTGCCATGGTGGAGAGCCTAAGAAACGTGCTCGTATATCCGCATCTTGGGTAATAGCAGTTCGTGTAGTACCGCCTGAGACTGGGTTTAGGTAATCATATCCAAGTAATAGGATGGGGACATTCCCTGAGGAGCTCAATAACATTCATCGTGCCAAAGACCTGCAGGCTGATTAAGTTCAGACACGAGCGATAAGGTTTGAGTGGTACTACTCAGGAATTATAAGATATTAATTAATTGTAGTTAGAGCTTGTCAGAGGCTCCGATTAATTAATGGATGTCCGGTAACCTTAAATATGGGGATTCTCAATTAATGCAGCCTGTTCTCATAACGTGGTAATAAAGGGGTAGGTCAGTATTAATTCTGTGGTGAAAAAGATTTAATATTAATTAATTAATTGTGTCTTGGGTTGTTGACATGTGAATTAATTAATTTATAGGCCCACTTTATTATTTGCATTAGGTCCCAGGTCTGGCCCAATTAAATATGCTGAATTGAGCCCAAAAAGGCCCATTAGGGATAAAACCCTAGGTCTATAAATAGACAGTTCTCTCTCATAAGTTGTAACACAGTTGAAACACACTAAACCTAAAGAGATAGAGGGGCGCCATTTTTGGAGAAGAAAAAGGAGGAGAATTTCGATTCTGGTCTTGCTCAGAATACAGATCTACGGAGTCTTCACCAGTATTAGATCTGAACAGCATTGGGATACAGATCTGAAGACCATATCTGGAGAACATAAATTTTTTTCTCTTGCTTTCTTTATTTTTGATTTTCTCTAGAAATTAGTATTCTAATTTCTGTTTCCGCAGACAAAATCGAATTGCGTGGTTGAATTGAAGTTTGGAATTCAAACGCAAAAGATCGGTACAGAGACGACGGAATTACGGTAATTCTCTAATCCAAAATATCGCATTAAATTCATAGGAGCATGCTAGGATTTATTATGTATTTAATTATGCCCAATAACCATAAATCGATCCGATTCATTTTGGTTTTGGTGATTCGGTTCACGTAAAACCCTACAATTGGTATCAGAGCCAGGTTTCTGATTTAATGTTTTGTGGATGTTGGTTTTTGTTCCTCATGGCATCCCGTATAATTCAGCCCGCGGTAGTTTATCCGTGTAGGGCTGAATTAATTTTGTAAAATCACGAGAAAATTCGTGATTAGTGTAGATTTGAAAATTGTAATAGAATAGTTTTTCTGTAATTTTTCAAATCTATTTGGACGGGTCGAGGACGAAGAACGAAGATGGAGCCGACGGAGATGACGGCGGGCGCAGGCGGTGCGGTAGGCACGCACGGCCGGGGTGTGAGCAGTGCGCGCGCGCGGCCTGCGCGCGGGCGCGCGGCAGGCTTGTGGGGAGCACGGCCGCGGCGTGCGGTACGGCAGCAACGCACAGCGGCGCTGGGCGCGGCGGCGCTGGGCGGCGGTCGGCGGTGGTTGTGGCTGTCGTGGGCTGCTGTTGTCCCGTCGCGGTGGCTTGTGTTTTGGTTGTTTGTACAATCCTGTGCAAACCCTAGGGTTTGCATTAGGGTTAGGGCAAATCATCAGATCACAAAGGCCTAAATCCCAAAAGATTTGGTGAATCAGATTTTAAGGCCCTTGAAGATTTGGGAAGATTTGAAAAGATTTGGATTTATCCAAATTAAATTCAAATTCAAATTGTAATAGATAGAATTTATTTTTTCTATTTTTTGGGGCCACGAGGAACTTTTGTTTGCCTTAATTGTCCTCGTATGATATGTGATTTATTTATGTGCGCAATTAAGCATGTGTAGATAATAGGAAAAACATGATTTGTCGCTTTTATTATTTACAGCTTTCCTAGCATGCTTATGTGATTAATTTCTTGTTGGATTATATTTTGGGAATTTTTGGGCTTGTATTATTACATGCAAAAATTTGGGAAATATAATGACAAAGAAATTATGTGTGCGCATAAAAGAAACCTTTTAAAAGAAAAATACTAAGCAGATTTATTTATTAAAATCAAAAGACCTCCACAAACCGGTCCTAGGCTGTAAGTGTATCTCTCGTTCTAGTAAACGTCTACGAGTGTAGCTTGCTAGTTCCTAGAGGTGCATGGGTACGGTTTTTGGGATTTCTAGACAAACAATTTAAATCATGTGATTAGTGGGAGGGCTTTGCGTAAACGTCTACGAGTGTAGCTTGCGTAGATCTCTTTCACAAGTATTCTAGGATTGATTTAAATTATAGATAACAAAAGCTTTAAGGGTTGTGCGGTATGGTTACGTGCCATGCTAAACCGTCTCTTTTGTCCATAGTTAAATTTGTGGTTTAATTGCTTAGAAGCATCTTAGAATATAATGCAAGAATTGCATCCCTGTTCTTGAGAAATGGCTTGGTCTAAGGTTTTCACTAATTATTAATTTCTAGTGTCAAAAGCTTCCTGACATGGTAGTGAAATTAAATGGATTGGGGCTTAAAGCCCGCAGTTCTGGTTGAGGGTGACATCGTAAACGTCTACGAGTGTAGGTTGCGGTGGGAAATCTTGGGCAATTAGTGGAAAACATTTGTATTTGATTTATTAAAAGGTTTTCAATGCATTTGTTTTCGAAGTTCTACATGTATGTTCTTATTTAAGATTCTTTATTGTTTCAGATATGTCTATGTCTAATGTCATCAATATTCTCGCACAAAACACTCTAACTGGTCCGAACTTCCTGGAATTGAAGCGCAATCTCGAGTACCTCCTGATTGCAGAAGAACATATGTTCGTTCTGCAAGTACTTCGTCCCGAAGTGCCAATTGCTGAGTCCAGTCAAATGGATATAGACTTTTATAACAAGTGGGAGAAATCGAACAATGTAGTCAAGTGCTACATGATGACCACTATGTCGAATGTCTTACAGCAGCAACATCAGCACCATAGGGACGCCTATGACATCATGACGAGTCTGGAGGCGTCCTATGGGGAAACTGATAGAGCCGTCAGGTTCAATCTCATGAGAGAAATCGTGAGTAAGAAAATGACTGATGGCACCTCAGTGAGAGAGCACGTAGTTACCATGACTCACCTCATGGATGAGCTAACTGTGCATGGTGGAGGTATCGACGCTGAGGCTAAGGTCGATATCATACTGAACTCTCTACCCAAGTCCTTTGAGAGTTTTAGGCTGAATGTTGTCATGAACAAGAAAGAGTATACTCTTAACGAGTTACTCAATGACTTTATGGCAGCTGAATCGGTCATGAACCCTCAGAAGGTTGCCTTGGCCATTTCTGGTAATCTCTCTGTTGTACCGAAAAGTATGAAGTTCCGGAAAGGGATTAAGAAGTGGGCCAAGAAGACACCTGTGAAGGATGGTGGGGCTGGGAAAAAGCCTAAGGTGGCGACTGAAAGGGACAGGTGCTTCAGGTGTGGTTAGAAAGGACACTGGAGGAAAGATTGTCAAGCCATCAAAGCTAGACAAGGTATGCCATTTTGCATGTATAACTGTAAGCATGATTAGAGTTAGTTTTTGCTCTTCTAGAGCTGTAAGGATTGACTTGTTGATCATGTTGTTGTACTTTGCAGGGGACCGTGCCGACAAGGCTGGTGAGTGATGGCAAAAAGATACCAAACTGGATGAAGGCAACGTTTTATGACGGAGCTTCATGGAGTTTTCTTTTCCTTATGTTTTGATGAATTAAAGTACATTTGAGAATTTATTTGTGGGCCGTGGTTTATCGGCAGGACAAATTTCATCAACTTTTATGGATATTTGTTATTTATGATTTTATCATTGGTAATAACAATGTTATCCATTATGGTATGTTGATTTACAATCTCTATGTTGCTTTGATCAAATTTGTCCTTAAGTATTGCATGTAATTCATCCGTAATTGATAATCCTAGAAAGAGAAAACTTACTTCTTCTGATGAGGATCTTACATATCTCTGGCACTTGAGACTGGGTCACATCAGCTTGAAGCGGATTCAAAGACTTGCAGATGATGGTACATTGGACCTAGTCCGGGCTGTACCTTATCAAGTCTGCGAATCCTGCATCGAGGGCAAGATGTCAACTATGCCTTTCAAGGCTAGTCAGTCTCGAGCAGAGGAAGTGTTGGAATTGATCCATTCTGACTTATGTGGACCGATGTCCACGCAGGCTCGTGGAGGGTACGAGTATTTCGTCACTTTCATTGACGATTACTCAAGGTACGGATACGTTTACCTGCTTCGCTACAAGTCTGAATGCTTTGAGAAATTCAAAGAGTTCAAGGTTGAAGTAGAAAAGAAGGTCGGGAAAACTATCAAGCCACTGCGATCTGACCGCGGTGGCAAATACCTCGATAACGAGTTCCTGCACTATTTGTCAGAAAATGGGATTACATCCCAGTGGACTGCACCGGGTACTCCCCAGCAAAACGGTGTAGCTGAAAGAAGAAATATGACTCTTCTAGAGATGGTAAGATCAATGATGAGTTATGCAAACTTACCAATTTCGTTTTGGGGCTACGCATTGGTGACAGCAGCTTACGTGCTTAATGTGGTGCCTTCTAAATCAGTTCCTAAGATGTGTTTTGAGCTCTTCCTTGGTCGCAAACCTAGTTTGTGCAAGTTTAGAGTATGGGGCTGTCCGACACACGTACTGTCGAAGGAACCTGATAAGTTAGAAAGCAGGTCAAAAGTAATGTTGTTCATAGGGTATCCCAGACAAACGAAAGTTGGTTACTTTTACTGTCCTTAGAGTCAAAGAGTCGTTGTTAGCACCAATGCTAGATTCTTGGAGGACGAGTATGTGAGTAATCACAGGTCAAGGAGTGATATCATTCTTCAAGAAATTGAGAACGAGAATGCAATTCCAAGGGAAGGGGAACGTGTAGATGTGGGTGCATCTGTGAGAGGTACATCACCACAGACACGTTCTTCAGTGCAAGGTGCAGGACCACAAGTCACTGCACCTACTACTGACACGGCACCGATGCCTCGTCGTAGTGGGAGAGTTATTTTCCAGCCAAAAAGGTACATGTTCGTGGGTGAGTCTTCGGACTTGAGCCCAGAAAATGGACATGAGGACTCTGACCCACTGACTTACGAAGAGGCAGTGCAGGACAAGGATGTTGCAAAATGGCGCGTCGCCATGGATTCTGAAATTGAATCCATAACTGCTATGGATGTATACCAGAAAACTGATTTGCCGGATGGCTTTAGGGCCATAGGGTGCAAATGGGTATACAAGAGAAAGAAAGGGGCGAATGGAAAGATCACGCCTTTTAAAGCCAGGCTGGTGGCAAAGGGTTAGAATCAAAAAGAGGGCATTGATTACGACAAAACATTTTCACCCGTAGCCATGCTCAAATCCATCGGGATGCTCCTTTCCATAGCTACGCATATGGACCTTGAGATCTGGCAGATGGATGTCAAAACCGCTTTTCTAAACGGTTACCTTGAAGAAGGTAGGGACATCTATATGCAGCAACCCGAGGGTTACATAAGCAAGGGCGAAGAACATCTTATCTGGAAGCTTAGGAAATCCTTGTATGGACTTAAGCAAGCATCAAAGTTGTGGAACTTACGTTTCAACGATGTGATTAAATCCTATGGATTTGCACAGTTGGAAAACGAAAGTTGTGTTTACCGACCTTGTGTCAGTGGGAGCGTGATCTTCCTTGCACTATACGTTGATGACATACTCCTATTTGGAAACAACGAAGGAGTGATGTCGGAAATCAAAGATTGGTTATCCGAACAGTTCCAAATGAAGAATCTGGGAGAAGCTGGCCACATTCTTGGGATTAAGATCTTGCGAGATCGTAAGAGAAGAGTGTTGAGCTTATCCCAGGCATCCTATATGGATACTGCGATTGCCCGGTTCAGCATGCAACTCGCCAAGAAAGGTTTGCTATCTTTCAGACATGGCGTTCATCTTTCTAGTGGGCAGTGTCCTCAGACACAGCGGGAGAAAGATGAGATGAGTCTTGTACCATATGCTTCGGCTGTGGGTAGCCTCATGTATGCGATGCTGTGTACCAGGCCAGATATCTGTTATGCCGTTGGCATGGTAGCAAGATATCAGTCTAACCCTGGACAGGTTCACTGGACTGCTGTAAAGCACATCCTCAAGTATTTGAAGAGAACTAGGAATTACTGCCTAGTTTATCAAAGTGAGGATTTGTGCCCTGTGGGTTATACAGACTCGAATTTCCAAGGAGACCAGGATGAGAAGAAATCGACCTCAAGATATGTGTTTACCCTGGGAGGTGGAGCTATATCTTGGAGGAGCTCAAAGCAGAAATGCATTGCTGACTCCACCATGGAGGCGGAATATGTTGCCGCCTCCGACGCCTCGAAAGAGGGGGTGTGGCTCCGGAACTACCTTTTAGAGTTGGGTGTGATCCCGAGTTCACCGAGGAGCATCACAATTTATTGTGATAACTCTGGTGCAGTGGCAAACTCAAAGGAACCGCGGTCTCACAGGGCAAGCAAACACATATAGAGAAAGTACCAAATCATATGAGAAATAGTAACGAGGGGCGATGTGCTGCTTAAGAAGATTGACACTGCTGACAATCTTGCTGATCTATTTACAAAGAGCTTGTCGCAGAAAGTTTACGAAAGACATATTCGTGAGCTGGGTCTGAGGTGGATGCCGACCACTGATAGTGGTTAAAGAGACAGCAGACTAGATAGACGGACTGTATACTCTGTAATAGCTTAGTTATGCTTTGAGTATAAGTGGGAGATTGATGGGGTTTATATACTGAAAGCATTTATTATTATGAGTATACAACGGTTTATTTCTCCTATCTGTTAACAATCTTACATGTATGAATAATGGTATCCTCTTGTCTCACCGATAGGGACGATCATACGGCGTGTTGTAGATCGCAGAAGACAGTATGATCACTTGACCTAGAGAGACATAAACCTGATCACAGCCGAGATAGCGTATGAGGATACGTCTGTCCGGATGGCTGCGACATTGTCGGAATAAGTAGTCTGTATTGGCTACTTGACATGCTGGTACGTGAAGGTGGCGTATTGATGGACCGCAGTGATATGTATTTGTCTGTCTGACATCAGCGAATACAAGATCTTGTTATATTGATTGAGTCCAAACCCTAACGAAGTTTCAGGGGTTTGCACGGGTTGACTGTTGCTTTGACTTGCCATGGTGGAGAGCCTAAGTAATGTGCTCGTATATCCGCATCTTGGGCAACAACAGTTCGTGTAGTACCGCCTGAGACTGGGTTTAGGTAACCATATCCGAGTAATAGGATGGGGACATTCCCTGAGGAGCTCAATAACATTCATCGTGCCAAAGTCTTGCAGGCTGATTAAGTTTAGGCACGAGTGATAAGGTTTGAGTGGTACTACTCATGAATAATAAGATATTAATTAATTGTAGTTAGAGCTTGTCAGAGGCTCCGATTAATTAATGGATGTCCGGTAACCTTAAATATGGGGATTCTCAATTAATGCAGCCCGTTCTGATAATGTGGTAATAAAGGGGTAGGTCAGTATTGATTCTGTGGTGAAAAAGAATTAATATTAATTAATTAATTATGTCCTAGGTTGTGGAAATGGGAATTAATTAATTTATAGGCCCACTTTATTATTTGCATTAGGTCACAGGTCTGACCCAATTAAATATGCTGAATTGAGCCCAAAAAGGCCCATTAGGGATAAAACCCTAGGTCTATAAATAGACAGCTCTCTCTCATAAGTTGTAACACAGTTGAAACACACTAAACCTAGAGAGAGAGAGGGGCGCCGTTTTGGAGAAGAAAAAAGAGGAGAATTTCGATTCTGGTCCTGCTCAGAATACAGATCTACAGAGTCTTCACCAGTATTAGATCTGAACAGCATTGGGATACATATCTGAAGACCTGATCTGGAGAACATAATTTTTTTTCTCTTGCTTTCTTTATTTTCAATTTTCTCTAGAAATTAGTGTTCTAATTTCTGTTTCCGCAGACAAAATCGAATTGCGTGGTTGAATTGAAGTTTGGAGTTCAAACACAAAAGATCGGTACAGAGACGACGAAATTACGGTAATTCTCTAATCCACAATATCGCATTAAATTCATAGGAGCATGCTAGGATTTATTATGTATTTAATTATGCACAGTAACCATAAATCGATCCGGTTCATTTTTGTTTTGGTGATTCGGTTCACGCAAAACCCTATAGATACATCTGTCCAGATGGCTGCGGTATTGTCGGAATAAATAGTCTGTCTTCGTTACTTGACATGTTGGTACGCAGGGGTGGCGTATTGATGGACCGCAGTGAGATGTATTCGACTGTCTGACATCAGCGAATACAAGATCTCGATATTGGTTGAGTCCAAACCCTAACGAAGGTTCAGGGGTTTGCACGGGTTGACTGTTGCTTTGACTTGCCATGGTGGAGAGCCTAAGTAACGTGCTTGTATATCCGCATCTTGGGTAACAACAATTCGTGTAGTACCGCCTGAGACTGGGTTTAGGTAACCATATCCGAGTAATAGGATGGGGACATTCCCTGAGGAGCTCAATAACATTCATCGTGCCAAAGTCCTGCACGCTGATTAAGTTCAGGCACGAGTGATAAGGATTGAGTGGTACTACTCAGGAATAATAAGATATTAAATAATTGTAGTTAGAGCTTGTCAGAACCTCCAATTAATTAATGAATGTTCGGTAACCTTAAATATGTGGATTCTAAATTAAATGCAGCCCATTCTCATAACGTGGTAATAAAGGGATAGGTCAGTATTAATTCTGTGGTGTAAAAGAATTAATATTAATTAATTAATTTTGTCCTGAGTTGTGGACATGAGAATTAATTAATTATAGGCCCACTTTATTATTTGCATTAGGTCCCAGGTCTGGCCCAAGTGATATATGCTGAATGGAGCCCAGTTGCCCATTAGGGATATTACTCTAGGTCTATAAATAGACCCCTCTCTCTCTCTCTGAAACCCTAGCAACCTTCATAACATTCAAATCAGTTGAAACCCTAGGGAGAGATGGAGTTGGGCGGCGCCAACTGTAGAGGGAGGAGAAGAGTTTTTCACCTCTGGCCTATGTCACAGATTTGTGGAATCCTCACCAGTAGCAGATTTGAACAGCATTGGGATACAGATATGAAGATCTAATCTGGAGAACCGATTTCCTTCTTTTCTCTTTTGTTTTCGATTTTGATCTAGAAATTAGATATCTAATTTCTGTTTCCGCAGATTAAATCGAATCGCGTGGTTGAATTGGAATTGGATATTCAAACGCGAAAGATCGGATCAGACTCTACGGAATAACGGTAATTCCTTAATCCACAATTCTAAGAATTAAATTCATAGGAGCATGCTAGGTTTTATTGTGAATTTAACTGTGTGCAATACCTATAAATTGGTCCGATTCAATTGGTTTTTGTGATTCGGTTCACTAGAAAACCCTACAGATTCGTGGGTCCGAAACCACGAGTTAGGTGGGGGATGTCCCGTAGGACCTCCCGCTTTATGGGAGTCAAGCTCTCATGTATAGCTCTGTGCGTCCCCATGGGGAATCTCTTGCGGGAAGTTTTTTCTTTGTTTTAGATAGATAGTAGGATTCGTGGGTCCCTTGGGAAGCGGGGAATCTTAAGGGATCCGTATTCTGTTGGATCGCCCAAGGTGGATTCCTGATTGGATTTTTTGAAATTCGTGCGCAGGAACGGTTTGCACAGCCTGCCACGTTGCGGGGGTGTAATCGTAATTTAGCGTAGGTTTAGGGGAAGTTACGTGGGCAATTTTGGGAGATGAACCGTCGCCTGCAAAATGTGTCACATCACTCCCTTCTTCATAATTTGATCGAGCTTTATCTTTTTCTCTCGGTCATTTTCCACGGCGGTTGCGATACCTTTCCCTGCATTTGATTTTCTGATTTAAGGTCAGTGGCTTTCCATCTTTTCTGATCATCTTAAGTTATTATTTGTTCGTGCGTGCTCTTATGTTCGTCTTGGTTGTTGGATTCGGGCGTCAATCTGTCTTAGGGTTTCTAGTTTGAGTTTTTCAATGTCTTCACCGTCGGACTCTCAAAATAGGGGTAGTAGTTCTCCGGCCCAGGAGTATGAGTCCTCTTCTGTCCACCTGTCCTCCTCTGAGGAGGTTGGTTCCATGTCCCTAGGTAGGAGTACTCCGGAGGTTGAGCAGGAGATAATTGGGGGTTCTCCCTCTAGGCAGCCGATAGTTGAGGTATCTTCTTCCTCCAGTGGCGAACCACCGGTGCAATCCACTAGGTCTCGTACTCGGAGGCAAGTGAAGCCGAAGAGGGATCAAGTGAGGGATGCGGTTTCCTCTGTGTCTGTGGGTCAAGTGGTGGAAATGCTTGCAGATTCGGCTAGGGTTCCCCCCGGTTAGCGGGTTCCCACGGTTGAGGAACGGGTTTTTCGCCGCCTAGGGGTTTCATGGCATTTTACCTGCCCATTTCGGAAAAGGGGGTGGACCTTCCCCTTCATCCTTTCTTCAGCAACGTGCTGAATTCCTATGGGTTGTACCCATATAATTTGTCGTCTGTCACTTGGTGTCATCTGGTGGGAACGTTCTTGATCTTCATGGACCAAGGACTAGGTTTGCCCTCCGGGCGTGAGTGGCATTATCTATATCGCCTCAATCCCTACCGACCGGGGTACTACTATGCTACTCGATGGATGGGAGATCGGCCTCCCCTGTTCACGGGTGCGCCGGATAACTCTTTGCGATGGTGGAGCTAGTAGTTTTATCTGGAGATGGATGCAAGAAATCCCGAATTTACTCCGATCGAGGGCGATATCTTGAGTTGGTTCTTGCCTCTTAGGCTATATTTTATTTTATCCGAGTATAGATGGAGTTTTAACGGGTTATGGTTGTGTTTGCAGGTTTGAAGAGAATTGAGCTTACGAAGGCGGAGCTGCGGAGGGTGAACAAGGCGTCCGCAGCGGACGTTACTTCGTGGAAGGAGTTGAGAGTAGGGAGGTGCATCTCTGCTAACTGCAGATGATATCCAGACGGGAGACTTGAGGATTTTCCTGCAAAAATGAGGGGGACTAAGTCGACGAGGGCGGCGCTTGCGGAGGCGTTGAAGGTGAAGGAAAGGATGAAGGCGAAGGTAGGGCAATTGGAGAAGAAACGACCATCCTCGGGCAGGCGGGCTGGTTCCCCTCCACCCAAGAGAGCGGCTACCGAGCAGGAGGAGAGGCAGTCATTTGCTCGGAGTCAGGAGGAATCTCGCAAAAAAGACGAACGTGTGGTGACATTAGTGGAGGATGACCGCGATCAGCATCACGAGAGAAGGGGAGGGCTATGGAGAGCGCGCATGAGGATTCCCACGACTGGGACGCTGACAGATCGAAGGTTCAGCCTCGTCCTCCACCTCCTCTCCAGGGTCATGTCGCCGAGGTGGAGGCTTTTGTTTCGAGGGCAAGGCGGCTTCTTACTGGCGCTGCTGTTCCTCCGGACATATCCCTTGGGCAGGCCTTTCAGAGGGTGGCTGACGTGGATCAGAGGGTCCTAAAGGTAGGGGTTAGCTTCATAGCTTTGTGGTTCCTTGGAGTTGATTATCCATCATTTATGTTGTTGCGTTGCAGGGCGTGATGGACCTTCTGGATTTCCACAAGGAGGTTGCTATCCATGTAGAATATCAGGCAAAGGAGCTTTCCCGGGTCAAGATGGAGGGCCCTCATGTTCGTGAACTTGTGGAGAAGGTCTAGGGATTGGAGGAGGTACTGGCAAGCACTCAAGAGGACCTACGTCGGTGTCAACTGGAGCTGGAGAAGGCTAGGAAGGGCTCATATGAGCTGAAAAAGGAGTTTGCTTGTGCCGCTTCGGAGGTGGACTCTCTTCGCGGTGAGATCTGCACCTTGACGGCTCAGCTAGGGTCGGCGCGAGAGGAGCTCCAGGCCCAGGATATCAATTTTAGGCGGGAGCTGGGGGATCTCGATGATGAGATTGCTCGGCTCAAACGGGGAGAGGGACTCGACTACTCCACCATCATCATGTCTGAATACTTTAGCAAAACTTAAGAGATATGTTTCTGTGTGTTGAAACTTGGCAATTTGATGTTGGTTTTGAATTCTCGTCGTTCCTGCAGATGATGGTGGGGCAAGCGACTGACGAAGTCCGCGGTCAAATCGCTCTCAAATACCCTGACCTGAACTTGGGTTTCCTGGATGAGCCGGAGGAAGGTGCTGAGCGTAAGGAGCCATCTCCAGAACCGAAGGTGGACGACCATGTGGGGTTAAATCGCTCCCATGCTCAGGAGACTCCCCGCCCGACTGCTGAGACTGGTGATCTGCATTGCGGGGAGCATCTCGGACCGCAGCCCGACTCCACTGAGGCCTCCAAATCTGCCTCTACCTAAATCTGAACTTTATCTTTTGCTGAACTTTTGAACAAACTTTGTGCTGGATGTTGGTTGAATTTGCTTTATTTTGTTTTTGTTGAATCGAACGAACGATGCTCACCCTTCGGTGATAAATGAAGGGGGGTGACCTTTATGTGAATTGATATGGGCCGTTGCTCCGGCTCGGTCGTATTATGAATATGCTTAGTTTCGCTGAAATATGCTTGCCATAGGCAAAGTTGAAGAGGGTCGTGAGTATGGGCGATGCACACGACATCGCCCCTCCGACGCTCAATTTAGTATCCGATGTCGGGAGTTAATCGAGAGAATGTAAAGTAGCCTGCGAACGAGATGAAGTAGAGAGTTGAATGAGAGAATATAAAGTAGCATACGAGACAAATGATGAAAGTGAATTCATAAAGAGAGTAATTGCATTCATTGAATTGAAACAAACGTTGTCACAATGGCATTCAAAAACAAAGCAAGACATAACAATGTTGAGATGCAAGTGAAATCAAAATAAACAAGGTACTGGAAAGTAAAATGAAAGATAGCATATATGCTGGGTCCTTCGTGAAGGACCCAGGAACAATACTAATGATAGTACCGCTTTAAGTGCTTGATGTTCCAGCTGTTGCATATGGGCCTTTGTTCTGGGTCAACGAGACTGCAAGCCCCTCGCCCTGATATTCCGGTGACAATGTATGGTCCCTCCCACTGGGGAGCGAGCTTCCCGGCTTTGTCCTCCTTGGTGTTTTGGAAAACCTTCCTCAACACCAAATCACCTTCACAGAGGGTTCTCAGCTGCAGCCTCTTGTTGAATAATCTCTCCACTTGTTGTCGTCTTTGGGCCATTCAGGCATAGGCCTCGTCCCTTACTTCGTCGATTAGCTTGCGTCCCGCAATGAGGTCGTGATTGTTTCTGTCCAGCTGGCAGAATTCGACTCTTGGACTTCCCAATTGAGCCTCTATGGGGATCACCGCCTCTTCCTCATAGGCTAGGGAGAAGGGGTAGCCCCAGTCGCTGTTCGGGGGGTCATCCGATAGGACCATAGGACCCCTGGCAATTATTCTACCTACCGAGACTTGTGGTCTTCTAGCTTCTTTTTCAAAGTGTTGAGGAGGGTCTTGTTGGTGGACTCGGCCAGACCTTTCGCCTCGGGTACCTTGGCGTAGAGAACACGAGCTTGATTCTAAACATATCTCAAAATGCTCTGACCTTGCTGCTAGTGAATTGAGCTTCGTTGTCTGTCTGTATTTCCTTTGGGACCCCGAACCGGCATAGAATGTGGATCCACAGGAATCTTATGACTTCCACCTCTCCGGTGTTTCTGAGAGCCTCGGCCTCCACCCACTTGGTGAAATAGTCGGTGGCTATGAGGATGTACTCCTTTTGGGCGGTGCCCTTGGGCAGTTTGCCTACGATGTCCATTCCCCATGACATGAAGTGCCAAGGTTGATGGTAGCGCGCCAAGGTTCGGTGCTGATGTGGGAGGTAGCTTCAAACCTCTGACAACGATCGCATCTTTTAGCAAACTCCCTGGCGTCGTGGCGAAGGGTAGGCCAGTAAAAGCCGGCAAAGATCACTTTATGCGCCAGAGATCGCCCTCCTGAGTGGTTGCCACAATCACCCTCGTGTATCTCGTGTAAGACTTGAGTAATTTCGGGCTCATCGATGCACCGGAGGAGGCGTCCTTTGAGGGATCTTTGATAAAGAGTGTTGTTAATGATCGAGTACCGTGCGGCTTGTCGTTCCAGCCGTACAGCCTCGTTTCTCTCAGTGGGCTTGGTCCTATCTCATATGAACGCGGATATGGGGGCCATCCAGGAAGATTTAGGGTTTGTGCTTATGGGCGCGACTCCGGCCTTGGCGGTGGCGATTGGTTGCTCGACCCATGAGACAGGAACTGATTTCTGGGTCGGTGTGGTGAGCGCGGTGGCTAGGCCGGGAGGGCATCAGCCACGTAGTTCTCCTCCCTTGCTACGTACTTGACGTCGAAGGCGTCGAAGGATCCTCTGAGCAGCTTGACCTCCTCGTGATAGCAGAGTAATCGGGGCTCTTTGACCTGGTATTCCCCGTTGGTTTGGTTGACCACCAGCTGGGAGTCGCTAAAGACTTCCAATTTCCTAGCCCCTAGCTATTGTGCTAAAGGGGCTCCTCGGAGTAAGGCTTTGTATTCAACCTCGTTATTAGTTGCGTCGAAGGCTAGTCGCACGGCATTCTGGAGGCTTCTCCCCAAGGGCTGGTTAGGAGCAGCCCCGCTCCGTTTCCATGAACATTACTGGCTCCATCTACTTACAGGACCCAGAGATCTTCGGATATAACCTCTCGAATCAGATGAGCCACTTCTTTTTCCGCTTGAGTTTGGAGATCGCCAGTGAATTCTGCTACAAAGTCCACAAGCACCTGTGACTTGATTGTCGTCCTTGGTTCGTACTCGATGCCGTATACTACTAATTCTACGGCCCATTTGAGTAGACGACCGGATAGACTTGGCTTCGAGAATACCGTACGGAGGGGATAAGCGGTTACTACTTTGATGGGGTGTGACTCAAATTAGGGCTTGAGTTTCCGGGCTGAATTGACTAGCGAGAGTGTCAGTTTCTCCAAGGCGGTGTATCGAGACTCTGGATCGAGAAGATCTTTGCTAGCATAATGGACGAGATATTTCCTGGTCCCCTCTTCGCGTACGAGGACCGACCCTACGGCCTTCTCGGAGATCGACAGGTAGAGTAGGAGGGTCTCCCCTATCTCTAGCTTGGACAGGACCGGGGGACTGGTCAAGTAGTGCTATCTTTAGCACATTCCTCGGTCCATTCGAACTTACTCCTTTTCTTTAGGATCTGAAAGAACGACTGCATTTTCTCGGAGTACTTAGCCACGAACCTGCTTAGGGCCGCGAGTCAGCCTGTTAGTCTTTGAACCTCCTTAGGATTCCAAGGATGTGGGAGGAGGTGAATTGCTCTGATTTGGCTTGGATCTGCCTCGATTCCTCTCTTTGTGACCAATACCCAAGGAACTTGCCGGAGGCTACTCCGAACGCGCATTTAGCGGGGTTTAACTTCATGTTGAATTTCTCTAGGGTTTGGAATGCTTCGCGGAGGTGTTTGATGTGCTCTTCGGCGTGAAGGGACTTGACAAGCATGTCATCAATGTAAACCTCCATGGTTTTCCCTATAAGGTGCTCGAACATTTTGTTGACAAGTCTTTGATATGTTGAGCCTGCGTTCTTCAGGCCAAAGGGCATGACCTTGTAATAGTAGATTCCTTTGTTGGTCATGAAGGTTGTCTTCTCTTGGTCCTCAGGGTGCATCTGAATCTGGTTGTACCCGGAGAAGGCGTCCATGAAGCTCAGGAGTTCATGTCATGCGATCGCGTTTACGATGCTGTCAATGTGGGGTAGCGGGTACAGATCTTTAGGGCAAGCCTTATTAAGATCGGTGAATCAATGCACACCATATTCTTGCCGTTCTTCTTCTTTACCACCACTACGTTGGCTAGCCAAGTAGGGTATTTAACTTCCCTAACTGACCCGATGCTTAGGAGTTTATCGATCTCCTCGTTTATAGCCAGGTTCTTCTTAGGGGCGAACCTTCGGCGCCTCTGCTGGATCAGTTTTTGGCGTGGGTCAACCTGAAGTCGATGAGTCATCACTTCAGGGTCTATCCCAGTCATGTCCTTGTGCGACCAGGCGAACACGTGTAACTGGGACCGCAGGAACTGCAGGAGTTCCGTCCTAACTTCGGGAATGAGCTCAGCACCTATGAAGGTGGTCCTCGTTAGGTCTTGCTCATCGAGGGTTACATCCTCTAATTCTTTGGGTGGCGAGGTCTGAACGGGCCCCTCGATGTTATTTACGGCCTTGAGGCTAGTGTAATAGCATTCGCGGGAGGCATTTTGCTCTCCATGGATGGTGTGTACTCCCCATCTGGTAGAGAATTTTACCACCTGGTGGTAAGTGGATGGGACGGCCTGGAGTTCGTGCAACCAAGGCCGTTCGAGGATAGCATTGTAAGCTGAGGGAGCGTCCACGACCTGAAAAGTCTGATCCAGATTCTCACCTCCACAATACACAGGTAATTGTACATCACCCAGGGTATTTCTCTTCTCGCTGCTAAACCCCGTTAATTGGGTTATGTTGCCGATCATCCTAGAGTCAGGGATGCCCATTTCTTTGAAGGCTTGATAGAAGAGCACATTTGTCGAGCTACCGTTGTCTACCAGGATTCAGAGAATGCGACAATTGGAGATGGGCAAGGAGATGACTAAAGTGTCGTGATGTGGGTTGTGGATCCCTCGCGATTCTTCACTGGTGAACTCAATGACTTCGTGTTCCGGATTCTTGCGCGGGATCCCGTCCATATTTATGGCGGTTCTACAAACTCTTTTGGCAGAGCTACGATTGATGTCGCTTACTTCTGATCCACTGGTAATGAAGTGGATGGTCTTCTCGATAGTAGGGGAGGTTGGCACCATATCCTCTTCGGGCTTCTTCCCTGGGTTTGTTTTCCCACGGGTCCATGTTTTCTTCCCTTTCGGGGATAGGTATTTGATATGAGTAAAATGACCTATATTTCAATGTGTGAGTGTGCATGTTTGCGTTCATTTTACTCTCATATCATATGTTTTTGTTATTCTTTTGTCGTGTTTTCGTGTTTTTGTGTTTTGAATGTTGTAGGATAGGTTTTGAGCATATTATAGCATTTTTGTTGGAGTTTTGGAGGCAAATCGCCCGAGTTTGGAGTCTAAGGAGGTTAGGCTCGCCCAAGCGAAGCAAAAGGAAGAGTTTCGGAGTTTGGAGGAGCCGCTCAGCCGAGCGAAGCAGGCTCGGCCGAGCCAAGTGGACAGAGGGCTCGCTCGGCCGAGCTCTGTAGGCTAGACCAAGCCATGCTAACAGAGAGCATGCTAGGTCGAGCAAGATTGGCCCAGGTGAGCCAGTTCGGGATTTTTCAGTCCTGCAGTTTCCAGCATGGCTCGGGCGATCCGAGGCCCTGGGAGCTCGTCTATAAAAGGGGGATTTTCGCATTTTAAAAGAACTTTTGGTCAGATTTCAAATAACCATCATGAGAGTTTTTTCTAGATTCATCTCCAAACCATTCCCCATCCACATTCAAGGAGATTCAAGCCAAATTCTTCCAACTTGGTGAAGATCTAAGAAGGAAGGAAGGTAGATTGAGTCCAAGGAAGGCAATAAAAGAAGATCAAACTTAGACCTTGCTATTTTGTATGGATTCTCTCATTTCTCTTATTGATTTGTACTCAATTCAAGGTATGAAGAACTAAATTCATATGTTAGTGTTGTAGAATTGATATTGTGATGAGTTGATATCAAATTTGCTTGTTTACTTTCCTTTGAGGGATTGAATTGCACTTGAGCTTGTTCCTTATCTCTTAGGTGTAGGTAATAGCCAGCTTTTGAGATAGTTGATGTGAACGCTGCAGCCAACACACGGGCGGAATCATCGTGAAAAGTGTATATTCTTACGATTTTAGTTCCAATCCCTGTGTGGGGCTAGGTCGTAGGGCGATAATTGACGGTTGATTGGGAGTGATCTAGGGGTTAATAACGTAGCGGTTTGCTATTCCTAGTGTCATCTACCGTTAGTTCTCTGTAGCATGTGGCTAGCGAATGTAGGGTCGATTGCTCAACCTCCTAGGGATTAAACTTGGTTTACAACATAGTTTGATTCAACTTGGAACAATTGAAATTCAATCAACACTCACTATCTTCTTATTTTTGAACTTGAGATTTTGATCTACCTAAGCAAGTTACTACATTGTTTTTGTTTTAGAAGTTTAATTAAATGTTTGGTTATTGTTTTGTTACTTGTATGCTTCGTTACATTCTTTTTTGCCTAGGTAAACAATTACCAACGACTATGATTTGCCTAGCTATTTGAACCTTCAAACAAGTAAATGGTTTACACTTGAGCGAATTGAACGGACTCGGATTGATAAAATTTAACGTGAAGATAGTGTTGCATTTCACCGTCGTCACGTTTTTGGCATCATTGTCGGGGAATCTTGTAGTAGGTCTTGTGAAATTATTGAAAGTTTGAAGGAGTTTATGCTAGGTGTTTGAGGAAATGCTTGTGTGAATATTGTTACTAACATTTGTTTGCTAATTGTTCTAGTTTGTTTTGTTGAATTGTTTTGCTTTGTAATTTGTTTTGTTGATTTTTCCTAGGTAGTTTATGATCACTCGATCAAAGGCTAGGGAGCTTGAGGCAAGGAAAATTCAAGAAAGAAGCGGAAATATTCAAATTGATTTTGATATGGCTAACCATGGAGAGGACACGGTTAGGATTGAAGAGTTAGAGAGACAACTTGATTTGATGAAAGCTATGTTAAATGAGAGGAATGGTCCTCGGAGACCACTTCAAAACCTTTTTCGACCTCAAGGGGAGCCGATAACGGGAGGTTTTTGGGTAGGAGTGATGGGTTTTGTATACTTAAAGCATTCATTATAATGAGTATACAACGATTTATTTCTCCTATCTAGTAACAATCTTACATGTATGAACAATGGTATCCTCTTGTCTCACCGATAGGGACGATCATACGGCGTGTTGTAGATCGTAGAAGACAGTATGATCACTTGACCTAGTGAGACATAAACCTGATCACAGCCGAGACAGCGTATGAGGATACGTCTGTCCGGATGGCTGCGGCATTGTCGGAATAAGTAGTCTGTCTTGGTTACTTGACATGCTGGTACGCAGGGGTGGCGTATTGATGCACCGCAGTGAGATGTATTCGTCTGTCTAACATCAGCAAATACAAGATCTCGTTATATTGATTGAGTCCAAACCCTAACGAAGGTTCAGGGGTTTGCACGGGTTGACTGTTGCTTTGACTTGCCATGGTGGAGAGCCTAAGTAACGTGCTTGTATATCCGCATCTTGGGTAACAGCAGTTCGTGTAGTATCATCTGAGACTGGGTTTAGGTAACTATATCCGAGTAATAGGATGGGGACATTCCCTGAGGAGCTCAATAACATTCATTGTGCCAAAGTCCTGCAGGCTGATTAAGTTCAGGCACAAGTGATAAGGATTGAGTGGTACTACTCAGGAATTATAAGATATTAATTAATTGTAGTTAGAGCTTGTCAGAGGCTCCGATTAATTAATGAATGTCTGGTAACCTTAAATATGGGGATTCTCAATTAATGCAGCTCGTTCTCATAACGTGGTAATAAAGGGGTAGGTCAGTATTAATTATGTGGTGAAAAAGAATTAATATTAATTAATTAATTAATTGTGTCCTGTGTTGTGGACATGGGAATTAATTAATTTATAGGCCCACTTTATTATTTGCATTAGGTCCCAGGTCTGGCCCAAGGAAAGTGTGCTGAATTGAGCCCAGGAGCCCACTAGGGTTTACAACCCTAGGTCTATCAATAGACAGCTCTATCTCATAAGTTGCAACACAGTTGAAAAACAGAAAACCTAGAGAGAGAGAGTGGGGGCGCCAATTTTGAGAGGAAAAGGAGGAGAATTTTCGAATTCTGGTCGTGCTCATATACAGATCTGTGGAATCCTCACCAGTAGCAGATCTGAACGCACGGGGAAACAGGTCTGAAGATCTAATCTGGAGAACAACTCCTAATCCCTTCTCTTTGTCTTTTGGATTATTGTTAAATCTCGAAATTAGATTTCTAATTTCTCATTCCGTAGATTTAATAATATCACGTGGTTGGTTCTGGATCTGGGAATACAAACGCGAAAGATCGTTTCTGAGACTACGGAATTAAGGTAAATAATTCTTTATCCACGCATTAAATTCAATAGGAGCATGCTTAGGGTTTTTGAATGTTTTATGAACAATAACCATAAACGGTCCGGTTCATTTGGTTTTGGTGATTCGGTTCACGGGAAAACCTTACAAGGAGTAAATGCCACGCAATTTGAGATAAAGCCACAGTTGGTCCAAATGATTCAAAACAATCAATTTGGGGGACACGTAACCGAGGATCGAAATGTTCATATATCTCGATTTTTGGAGATTATGGATACTATAAAGATCAACCAAGTGCCCCAAGATCAAATACTGCTGCGGTTATTCTCATTTTCCTTGAGGGATGGAGCTAGGAATTGGTTCGAAGGTTTAGACAAATCGAACATTGCCACTTGGGAAGAATTGAGAGAAAAGTTTTTATTCAAGTTTTTTCCGCCAAGTTTGATTTTGAAGAGAAGGGCCGATATCACATCATTTGGGCAAAGATACGATGAGCCTCTTTATAAAGCTTGGGATCGGTTCCGAGAGCTTCTATGCAAGTGTCCAGAACATGATTTTTCTCGGAGTCAACAAATTTGCCAATTCTATGGGGGACTAAACTATGATACGAAAGTGATGATGGATGCTTCATCGGGTGGTGCATTCCTCGATCAAGAAGCTTGGAGGACAATTGAGAAAATGGCCGAAAATAGTTTCCATTGGCCCAAGGAACGGAAAGATTATCGATCGGTTAAATCGGTCAATGAGGCTAAGGAAAGTGATGAGTTTAAAGAGCAAATAGAAGCCATGCAAAGGAAGCTTGAGGAAATGATGGTAGTTCATCATGAAGAGTCCTTCCCGGAAAGTGTAAATTTTGTTAATCAAAGGATGGGATACAATGGCCGTCCTCAATACAATCCGCCGGGTAATATGTACTACCATCCGTCTAACCGGTTTCATCCCAACTTCTCCTATGCAAACCCGAACAATGCTCTTAATCCTCCGTTACAACTTGAAGCGGGAGGTAGTAGCCAAGGGGAATATGCTGGGGGAAATAGTAGATATGCTACCCAAGAGCCGAGGAGGAATCCAAATGAGGAAATAGATAAGAGATTTGAGAAGTTCGATGGCATGTTCGCCGAAATTTAACTTCAAATTTCTTCTATTGCTGAACAATTGAGCGGGAAGCATCAAGCTAGGAAATTCCCGAGTGATACCGAAGTGGTACAAAATAAAGGTTGTAACATGGTTGAAGGTGAAAGTAGGACGGAGGAAAGATTGGAAGCAATGACTCCTACGATTGATATGGTGGAATTTGAAGAAGAGTCGAGTTTGGAGATTGAAGTAAAGAAGGTGGAAGAAAAGAATGATGACCAAACCGAGAATGTGCATTTCTTTGATTATGTACGAAAAGGATACATTGAAATGCCACTTCCGGAAGAAATCGAGCGAGTGCCTATGTTGGATGAACGTGTTGGAGTGGAAATATTTTCGGATGATGAGCCACGTGATGTGAGGAATTATGAACAAGAAAAGAATAACATAGCTAGCAAGAAGGAGGATCCGGGGGGCTTCGTGATTGGATGTGCAATAGGAGATGTTAATGTCGAAAAAGCCATGTGTGACTCCGGAGCTAGTGTGAATGTGATGTCTCGGAACTTGTACAAGGAGTTGGAGATTGGAGAACTCAAATCTACAAGTCAAGTCTTGCAAGTGGCGAATCATACTTTAATTTGCCCATGGGGGATAGTTGAAGATGTTCATGTGGAAGTTTTGACATTTACATTTCCGGGAGATTTTCTTGTTGTGGATATGAAGAACAAGAATAGCATTCAATTGATCTTCGGAAGGAAATTTTTACACACGGCCAATGCATTATTTGATATGAAACATGGAGAGCTCACATTCCGATGTTGTGGAAAGGAAGTTGTGTTCTCTTTACCTCCGAAGTGAAGACAATGAGGATCCGGGGGATGAAGATGAGCTTGATCAAAATTGAATGAAGAAGGCTCTAGTGGATACGGATCTACCTCGGAGTGCACGAAAGAAACTTTTCTTTCCGGAGGAGCATGTGACTATAGATCGAGGTATGAGTTAAGGATCAGCACCCTTTGATCATGATTGATTGTGAGGTATGTTCGTCGAGCTATCGACGTTAAAAAAGCGCTTGTTGGGAGGCAACCCAACGGATTTACATTTTGTTTCTTTTTATGTTTTGAATAAATGTTTGTTAATTGATTGTGTTAGTTTAATGTGGTGTGGTTTTGTTGAAGGATTCTTAATTGTTTGTGGTTCTACAAGTTTGATTGGCATTGTGAATGAAGATAGGAAACGTGGAGGCGAAGAGATCAGGAATGTGCAGGAAAAGGGCGAAAAAGTCAAAAATAGAGGTGTCGCTCGGTCGAGCTGGTTCGGGCACTTCGGACAGAGCCTTCGCTCGGCCGAGCGAGGTAGGCTCGGTCGAGCCAAATTGTGCGGATAGAGGCATTGCTCGGTCAAGCCATCTGCTACTCGGCCGAGCCACGCGCAAATTATAAAGATCGGGCCATCCCCATTTCACCCCATTTTTATTTCGATCGAAATTTCTCTTCTCCAATTTTCTCTAACCCCTTATTGCCTTGATTTATACTTATCTCACCTTTCAATTTATTCATGGCTAGCAAACGAGCACGAGGTGAATCATCTTCTTCAAGTGGTCGCCCCAAGGGTTTTGATGATGAAGAATTTGCTAAATTCAAGAGTTTGGCAAATCGTCAAATTGTGGGCACCAAATACTTGTGCCGGGAGACATTGAAAGCTCTGAAATTGAAGGACGACGTTTGGAGTCTCCTCAAAGGCATAGTGTTGGTCCCGAAATGTCAGAGTCGTCGTGTTGATAAGTTAACACGAAATGCAGCGGAATATGTTTTACGTCTCTTGCACTTAATGTTATTTTCCAAAAATTAGTTAGCTCAAGTTATGACTTAAGTTTGTGTTCAGATATACACTAGCAACTCCGTTGCTAGGTTTTAAGTCGATCTTTGAACAGTAAACTAATAAAACAGTAAATGCACACAAGATTTATAGTGGTTCGATCAAATAGATCTACGTCCACTCCTTAACCGAAATGCTAAGAATTTCACTAGAAAAGTATACAGATTACAAGGAATCGCCTTTCCAGTTAAGTAGGCAGTGAGCTTTTGGCCTGGCTACTTGACAGCTATCCTCCCTGAGTCTGCACTTCTCAGGTAAGGTTTGGCTGGGGGTCTAGGGCACACCTTCGAAACTCCTGCCTTGCCTGATATGGAAGAAATAGACACTTCCTGATTTTCCTTGAGTATGGCTAGACGCCCGTTCTAGTCTTAACCTTTTCAGGTGTTCGACTGTTAGATTCTTTTCTTAAAGAAAGGAATCTCAATGATTGAAATATCCTTGAATGCAATCAAGAATATCTTCAATGGAGTGTCAGTACTTCAATGAGCCACACTTCTGGTTGTTGGGAGCTTTTAGATAGACTTTGTACAGCTCTCAACTGACTACTTTCAAAGTTCACTTTTTCAAAGGAATCTCTAGCTTGAGCGTTCGTGAATGAGTAAAGTGAGTAGAGCAATTGTAAGTCGTGAAAGTAGTTATCGAAGTTGTTCTCTCTCAGTTGTTCTCTCTCAGTTGTTTTCTCTCAGTTGTTCTCTCTCAGTTGTTTTTTTTTTCATCTTTAGGACTGTCTTTTATAGGTGGAGATTCAAACTTTGAATCTCCTTATCCGTTAGACTCAACGGCTCCTTGATCTGAAGAGGTTGGTCTGTGGCTCTCACTTTTATTTTTGACTTGTACTTTCCTAACCACTTCGGGAAAGTCTTATCCTTTTCCGTGAGCTTTTTGTCAGAGTGGCAGTCCGTCTTCAGCTTTTGAACCTTGCCCTTGTTATGCTAGGAGTTGCTGAAGCCTTTTACTGCCTTCGATCTTTTGACTTCTTTTGTTTCAGACTCTTTACTTCGATGCTGAAAGGTTCGAATGCTAACACCTTAGCATTCTGTCAGACATGCTTTCAGCCATTTGCTAGTGATCCTCTGTTGGCTTGCTTCTCTAGCAATTCGACAGTTGAATGCTGATATCATTTGCTTTGTTTCTGCTAGGGATTCTTCTTAGCACACTAGTCTATTACAACTCGATGTTCAACTTATAGAGGACTTTACAAGTTGTGTTAGATTCTCTAGATTTCAGCAAATGATCAACCAACTAAATAAGGTTTGATCCAACAAAACCTTTTACAAATAAGTCCTAAGGGAGTTTCCAGGGATAATTCCCAACAATTTCCCCCTTTTTGGTGCGATCAAAGCTTACTATCATTTGCTGACCATAAGTGGAAGAATGTCTGTGTTTTACAATTCTATGCTATTCTATCAATCTGACACAGAGTTTTTCCAACTAGGTTCAAGCAACAGAAATGATTGAAGTCAAATTCCCCCTCAACAAGTGCTGGGGAATATTTCTCGATTAAATATGAGTAAATGTTTGCAACAAAGCAATATGCTAGAAATTCTAGCACTCATTAAATCAGCAAGCATTCATGTTCATCAATCAAAATATAATCGTCATGTCCACATGCAAATTTGTTGAGTACACCAGAAGTGTAAATCAACTAGAGCACACCAGTAAAATTCAGAAGTGGACAAAAAGATTTGGTCAAAATCTGATCCAATTTCATATATAATATTGCAAGTTTAAGTACAAATTGGATTCAGAAAGTAAAATAATTGACCTTGTCGTTTATGAGCCGGGTGCTGGTTTATCCTTTTTCACTGTCTGTTGATTTGTTCTTCTGAATGTCAGCAAACTTCTCCATGGTAAATTTCATGAAGTTCTCCAGAAGGGCTGCTCCTGTTTCTCTTTTAGCAGCCTCACGTTCCAGTTCTTTAGCCAGCTTCTCTTGCTCCATAGCAATCTTCTGCAATTGAAGTTCATGTTCCTTTTTCTGCAATTCTAACTTAGCTTCATGTTCTTTTCTTTGTAGCTCTAGTCTAGCTTCTAGTTCTTTTTGTCTCAACTCTTCCTTTGCTTCTTCTTCTTTTCTCCTTATTTCCTCTGTCCTTATGGCTAACTCCACCTCATTTTTCTTTCTTCTTTCCTGGTCAGCCTTTCTTCTTTCTTCCCCATCTTTGATTGCAGCCAAAAAGTTTGTGCCATAGGCCACAACCGTGTCTTCGAGGGTAGTCTTGGTGTCTGCTAAATCCTTTTGAACGACTTCAAGACTTGTCCTATTCTCAGAAATAGCCAGCTTGTTTTCAGCGATCTCTGATTGGACATGAGATACATCTCCCCGTATCTCATCAACTTCTCTTCTTAGATTAGCTGTTGCCCCTGATATTCTTTCCTCAATGGTTACTTGTAAGTACGAGTCAAAAGCAGCAGCCATATCAGCATTCATTTGAAAGACCATCTGTACAGAAGAGATAGGAGTGGCATTGAAGGAAGTGATTGTAATAAGCTCTCTGTTTGTTGGAGCAAGTGATTGCTGTCTTTGAGTTGCTATTGTATCCAAATGTGCTTGATAACAAGCTTCCTCATGTATGATAGCATCTGCTGACGTATCTGCTATTTCTTCATTCTCTGCTGGAATTTGATTTTCTCCAGCATCATGCCTTTCTTCCAATGGATGATTCATGTGCTTTGCAGATGTTTTATTAACTATGCTAGCCTTGTCTCCTCTGCTAGCGCTGACCTCTTTGCTAGCTTCCTTAGCAGCTCTTTTCTGGGCCATGAATTCGTCAGCAGCGGATTTGACTCGTTCGAAGTTCCTGTCTCTGCCTTCGAATGTCAAGTTACTAATGAACTTCTGGTAATCTTTCTTCTCGATTTCCTTTAGAGTAGCTATGCGCCTCCTCTTTGCTTTTCTTGTTTCCTGACCGTGCTCTTCTGCAATGCTGAGAGACTCAGGGATGTAGTCTGGATCAGAGGTATTGTCAAAATTGGTCTCACTAGATGTCTTCTCTGCTGTAATCTCTCTTTCAGCAGTTCTACCAGACTTGTCTTCTGCCTCTGCTTTTTCCATTACTTCCTTGTCAGTCAGAAGTTCCAACCTTCTTCTGGTCTTCTTCTTTGCCTTAGTTGCAGGAGGATTTGTAGCAACTCTCTTTAGTGATTGAATTGGTACTGCCAATGTTCCAATAGTAGTTGGAGGCTGTTTTGCTTCCTTCGAAGTCACGATGTCGTTGATCTGATCGTCTGGGAGGTTTCCTAACTTCTCAATCTCCTCGAGATTTCTGAAACACTGATCTATTTCGGCATTCTTCTTCAACACTGCTAATTCTTCTTCTGTTATGGGAATGGAATGTTGGAGTCCGAGTACTGCTAAACTAGCTTCATCTGGTTCCTCTGGAGATGTAGGTTTATTCTTGTCTACATTAGACTTCCCTTTTAACTTCCGAGGATTTCTGATATTGACCGGCTTAGGCTTGTGTCTTGTTACAGGAATGTAGTCGGTAGAAAGAAGTGCAACTCCTCGATCTACTCCTGTGTTAGTAAACAGAATCTCCAAAAGTTTACTAATCTTTAGCCCAAAGTTTACATTCGAGGAGAATGTTCCATCTACTTCCATGTGAGTATTCTTCTTCGCATGTTCTGCCCAGCGTTCAAAGATAAATTCAGCCCAATTACCCTTAACATTGTCATTTAATGCCATCATCACGGCATATTTCTTAGCAGAGAGCTCCGAGTATGATCCAGCATCACATTGGAGCATCTTGATTACAATCTCTGCAAGGAGTTTGTATTCTTCTGTCAAGGTGTTGATTGAGGTGTTGACCTTGAATTGATTTCCCTTTTTCTCCTGACTTCCTCCAAAGCTTCCATCGCCTCTCTATTTCGGCTATATCATTCACCTTATATTGAGAGATTTTGGCTCCAAAGTTTCGAAGTCCAAAAGTACGAGAAAGTAAATCAGCATTTACTTCTACGATATTCCCATATACACATGTCTTGAATGATTTCTGATCATCACTCATGACAGCCCTAGCATAAAATTCAGCAACCATATGCGTATGAAATTGATCAGGTTCAGCAGTGAGATACTTTACCAGCAATTCGGAATCAAGGATATTCAAAATCCATTTAGGAAATTGTTTGTTGGCGAGAGGCATGTACAGAATCCTGTCTTTCATAATCTGGGCCACTCGTCACCTTTCTGCTGAATGCGTGGACAGCTTCTTCTGTCTGGCCATGGTTACCAATTGGTATTAAGGGATGCACTCATCAATGTCCTCCTTCTTCTCAATGCCGGTGAACTCGGGTGCATGTCGAACATGCAGGGGTGAGCAAGTGGTTGAGGGGTAGATAAATGAGGCCTGTTGAAGATTGACTGTCTCTAGGTTCTCGGATGGTGATGATTCGGGATTTAGAGATGTATTTGTGTCTTGGTGTGAGGAGGTTGGAGAACCTTGATTTGAAGTCATGGTTGAGTAGGTTTTTCTGAGGAATTTGATAGGGTTTTTCAGAGATGGGGGTGAGGGATTTCTGAAGATTGGTGGGGATTTGAAATCTAAATATGGTGTAGAAGATTTCGGAGTACTAGGAGAAATTGACGACGAGGATTGAGAGCACTTTAAATTCAATCAACGGTTGTGGTTGAGGGTTAGATCGTGTGTATATCCACGTCTTTCGGAGCTTGTGTGTGGATGACGTGGCACAATCTGATTTGTCACCGTCGTCTGGACGCATTAAATGTTTCTCCATGTTGAAAAGCAAACGTCCCATGTCTGATTTGAGATTTTCAGCAGCCAAGATGGATAAAATTAAGCAGATGCTACCACGTATTTCATGGTATCATCATAATAATCTCCGGCATTGCTTTTCATGCATGATCGTAATCTCTTTCGATTTGACCTTTGCATTAATGTGCTACTTCACTCCTACTCAGCGACCCTTCGACTTCAGAGATGAGCAGTTACCAAGGGCTCTTCTTTAAATAGCATAAGCAGGCGATGCATTTGATACGACTTCTTGCAACTCTTGTTTTTCTTCTCACAAAATTCACTAATACGAAGATATGGAGCAGACTTGATATGTGTGTAAATTGACCTATATTTTGGTGTGTTTGTGTGCTTGTTTTGGTTATTTTACACCCGTATCATAGATTTTTCTTCATGATTGGTTGTCTTTTGGTTTGGTTTTCGTGTTTTGTGTGTTTCATGTGTGTAGGTTCAGTTTTGAGCATAATCGAGCATTTTCGGTGGAGTTTTGGTGGAAAATCGCACGAAGTTGGAGGTTTTGAGGTGTCGCTCGCCCGAGCATGTGCAGGCTCGGCCGAGCTGCATTTCAGAGAGCTCGCTAGGCCGAGCGTGGGCAGGCTCGGCCGAGCCGTGGTTCTGAGAGCTCGCTCGACCGAGCAGTGGCAGGCTCGGCCGAGCCATGGTTCAAGGCAGGGCTCGGCCGAGCGCATTTTGGACCGGCCGAGCGGTCCTGTTTCTCAGCATTTTTGGCGGTTTTTAACTTCGACCGGGCGAGCCATTTTTAGACCGGGC